>JAWWEQ010016922.1:0-33786 GCA_035583055.1 Torymus tubicola
TATATATATGCTAAGCATGCGAGTATAATAACGATAATAATCGAGTCATCGTTCGAGCTAAGGGACCATTTAGCGATGAGCTATTGGTATTCATATATAGGAGCTCAGTTATATAGGTGCGAAGTCTCGTTTGGAAATCCGTAACGAAACAATTTTTTGGTATACGCGACATGAAGAGTGAAAGCAGTATAGAGAGGATGAAAGACGTTGGTGCACTGTCGGAGTTTAGGAATTTTGAAAACAAAAATGTCTAATTTGAGATGTAACGATTTGCTAATGTAGAAATGGATAATGTCTCGTTTTAATACTTAATAACACTAATTAGAAAGTAGTTAAGTTGATTTTTTGAAAAGAATATTTTTGCGTCCATTCTCTACAATTTCAATTTCGTATATCAGGATACCTTAAAGTGCATCATACTTTCATAACATATTAATATCATTACATTGTAATAGATAATCAATAATAGCAATCATATGCATAATTAAAATAAAAACATTCATATAAAAAGCAAAACAAAAAAGGATAAGACGTTAGAATAAGCTCGAATATAGAAGAGAGCGAAGACCAAGGGCACAAGAATGTCGAGAATCTAGGTAAACCGTGAATGCAGTGTCTTTGCTATGGGCGGGTCGGTGCCCTGATGACTCCGAGAAGGACGACAAGGTTTATGAATGAAACTCTCTCTCGCTATAGCTCTTTTTCCTGCAAATTGCCATTCACTCATCCTATAAAAGGTCGTCGTCGCCTTTCGAGTAGCATACTATGAGCCTAACTGGATGGAGTTTTTCTCCACTTTCATTCATTTTTCACCTCCGACTCTCTTCTCCTCGTCTTTTTCCCTAGTTCTACACCAGCTTTCTAGGTTTCTACGTTTCATTCATTCCTTTTGAAGCTTTACACTTTGTATAACTAAATGAACTTGCCAGGGGTTACGAACATTATTTAACTGCAGATTATAGACAATTGTAATTTATCTTATAGATTTTTATGCAATTAATTTTAAATACAGTATGAGACAATTGTTTATTTATATTTATTGGTATTGGTTTGATGATTCATTTTACATATTTTTCTTTTTTTTTTTACATACATTCTTTTAGCATTTTAATCTCGATTTATTTTTACAATTTTTATCCTATTCTAATTCCTCTTCTTTCTTTTATACAAAATTACAATAATTTTCACACGCAATCTTAATATTCTCACTTCTTTTTCCCATTCTTACCATTCTTACCATTCTTACCGTTCTTACCGTTCTTACCATTCTTACCGTTCTTTCCGTTTTTACGATTCTTCTCTAATGGGTAACATACACGCTTCCCATCCTCATCACCGTCTTCATCTTCATCCGATTCCGTTGTCTTCTCTGGTTGCTGTTTCACGGGTGCGACAGGTTTCTTCGGTGGTGGCGGTGGTTTCGGAGTATGTAACTCGACCTCGAGGTTACGCTTGTTGCCACCTTCCACTGCGTCATTCTTCTTCTTCACGCGAAGAAGATAAACGTCTTGGTTGTCCTCGTTTATGTGATCCGTGTAGACGTCTTGGGATATCGGTCCGTTTAACTGCGGGTAGACTGTGATCTTGCGACAGTGGTTGTTAGGGTCGGTACCCGAGCGGTCAATCTGAAGTAAAGAGTGGGTTTGAATAAATGTTTTTATTTATTCATATAAGTATTGCATAAGTTTTAAACGTATAATAAAATTAATAAGTGAATTCCATAATCTTAAAAGTTTAACACTTAAATAATCGTAGAATTGGTATGAAGGCTGGACATTTTTTTAAATAAAATCTTTTAAAGTTGTTACGCATAAAAATAATACAATTAAATTAGTCATGTATCTTCTCGAAATAATTTCAATCGTTTAACTAGCAATGGCAAAGTGTCCTCATTAAAATGTTCGTGAAATAACAGTCGTTTTAAGAAATGTGTATATTATAATTAAAAAAAGTACACTGGGCGAATCTAATTTAACGAAACCGTAATTTAAATTGAATTCATACATACTTTATAAGCTATAGCCTGAGGTCTATAATTCGGATCTTCCTTCTTATTCATATGCGTCTTGGAATGTATCCTAAACAAAATCTGATTATTGTCGCCCCCATTCACGATCCTTGGGGGTTTCGTGCCAGTTGGTCTTTTTATTTCAATAACATCGCAATCGCATGGTGGCTCCCACGAATTCTTCTTCTTATTCTCGCGTTTACTGTTATCCTTCTCCATGCGAATTATCAGCTGGTTGCCAGTCATCTCAGCGCCAACCTCGTGGAAGTATTTTTTGTCAGGGTTCGGGCGCGGTTGAGGTTCCGGTGGACATATATCCACAGGTCCGGTCATTGGAGAACAACAGCAGTTCGAGGTATCTTATGAATTTGAAGAAAAAAAAAGTTTTTAAGTCTTCTTATGTAATTTTATTATAAATTGTATGATGAATAATAGATTTTTGTTACTATTGTTTATGCATGAACTTACTGGATTGTACGACTAGTGCCATTTTGTACTAAAATTTTGTAATGTTTTAATTTTTGAGAATAAATTTTTGTCGAGATGTTGCGGATACCAAACTAAATGATGAGGTTAAAACTTCTACCTGTAAATTTTCAAGTCTGAATGTCTGATCGATGCTTTTATCTTCTAAGAATGCAACTTCAGACGCCTCAACACTAACAAAATTTTCAACAACATAATACACTTAAATTTAGGTTAAAAAATTCAATTTCGACTTAATCAATGTACAAATTTATAATTTCGGCGTGAAACAAAATTGTAACATGATATTATCAACTCGTAAATGCGGATGTTCAACCAACGACTTTTCACGAAATTCTAAGACATCGTTATTGCATTTCTCTCCAAATAACCTCCAATCATGCTCGTCTCTAACATCAACCGAAACAGGTAAATAAAAATATTTTAACAAAAATTCACTTTGAAACGGATAACTGAAATTTATAATAAATTTAAAATTCTTTTTCTTTCACTTACCTCGTTAAGAATACGACGCAGACGACGATTCATGTGGCTGCGGCAGCGGATCCGAAATAGAGGAGCCGAAGCCGCGTATCTACTCGGAGATTGCGACGAAGGGCATGAAATACAAGGAGATCGAGGCGATTATCAACGACAATCGCGTGGTCGTTCGTATACAGAGGGAACGGCCTCAAGAAGAATTCGAACCCGAGTGCGACTGTTTGGATCCGAAGGCGGTGGAGTCGAACACATCGGTTAGACAATATTTTTTTTTTTAGGAAGTTTTTATAACTTAATTATTATCTTCTTTTCGAATATTAAAGCAATCTACTTCATGGTATTATTAAAAAAGTCTACGTAAACTAATGCAAGATACATTATCATATTTTGTTTGTTAATGTTTCTAATATTTTATTATTAATTTTGAATTATTTTATATACTTTTCATAAACTTGTATTCGCAATAACTATGTAACTCTAAATTAATTTTGGAATTATAGACGCATCAAGGATATGGCGTGAGCTATCAAAAAACTGAAGGTTGCAGAACGATATCAGTTTATCCCCATCCCGATCCAAAGAAAACAGATCTACAATCTTCGAAGTCCAAGGAAAAGTTTGATAAGAGAGATGACATGAAGAAAGGTGGCGGTGCTAAGGAACAAGTAAATCTGCCGACTGTAAATCCCGAGGAAAATCCTAATATTTTTGTCTTAAGGATAAAAAGAAAGTGCGAGGATGGCGAGAAAAGACATAATCTCGACCTTGAGTTCAAAGCTCCGAGACCTTGGCAAAAAAGAAAAGAAACTAATCGCATTTAAGAAACATGTAAGTAAGAAGTATAAAAAACAATAAAAAATGGTAAATTGATTGAAAAATATAATAAGTTTTTACATTTAATTTATAATATTTTATTTGACATGGAAATATATATATGCAACAATTTATATAAAATGCATAGTTCATTATACCAAGGTCGAATCGTCATTTTAACTTACATTAAATAAGATTTTAATAAAAATGTTTATTATATTAAAAATAATATAATACTTATTTCCATAGAATAATTAATATTGTTCAACGTATAACGAGAAAAACTGCAATACTTTAGTTCTAAAGATAAAAAGAAGGCTCGAGAATAGCAGTAAAAATAAAACTTCGACCTCGACTTATAAATGTCGAGAACAAAAAATTTAATTTAATAACTATAGTTATAAAAGTTGAAAAATGTTATTTTAAATTACACATTTTTGTTGAATTTTTTATTTGTAACATCCTTTTAAACATTTTAATTTATAGATACTCACGTAAAAATATATATTCTTTCTTTTTCGTAATATATTAATCGAAAACCTGAATTATACACCGATTATGTTACATTCAAATTAATACTTTTTCGCTTTTACTTCTTTTCGTAAACAGGCTCGTCTTCTACATTTCCACTTTCCCCATAATTGCAAACAAGATAAGTATAGTATCTATCTTCTTTCTGATATCTTGTCAATCCACATCCAATTTTCGTAGTAGTTGCCCACACTAGTTGCGTGTAATGTCCAACATCATCACCATCGTCATTTTTCGAATCCCTATTAAAAAATTGTCAAGTATAATGAAAAATTTATCGTATCATTGAAAATTGTGCTGTGTAACGATTTTTCTAAAGATACTCACACAAATGAAGAAACTTGGTTGGCATTGAAGTCGGCAACTTCGTCATACCAAGTTAGAACCAATGCTTCAACGTCGTACTTATCATTACTTCTCTTTTGCCGAGCGAGGTTTTGTCCAGTATCAAAACGTTCTAAAAATTTAATTGAGAAAAACACTCTTAAATTACAACCTTTAAAAATTATTTTGATCAATTACAACATTATTATACTATTTGAAACCGAAACTTTATGTATATTGAACAAAATTAAATATTTGAACAAAACGCGACAACAAAAAACATTTCTTACCAACAGGACTGCAGTCGTGATCATATTCACATTGATCAGCCCATCTTTGTGCAATTGTTGCTAGTTCTTCATCCCATTCCTTAAAAATTATAACAAATATCGCTTAATATTTGTATCAAATCATATTATAATAACAATAATCTAATATTTTTATCCTACCAAATTAGGCATGGATTTAGCAGCAGGCTGTGGTCCGGGTTTTCCTCGCGTTTCTTTGCCGCTTGCTACTTGTTGTCTTAGTTTATTATGTAAAGCTACAATCTTGTTTTGCTCGTCGCTTGATAGTCCAGATTTTATGATTTTGGAGCATGCTTTTGATGGAACGCTTTGCTATAAATAAAACAATTACATTGTAGAAATCATAATTGTATATCTTTGATCATGCATTTTACTTAAGAATAAATAACTTACTGGATACTTGCACATTGTATGTACGGT
This sequence comes from Torymus tubicola, assembly GCA_035583055.1. Lineage (NCBI taxonomy): Eukaryota > Metazoa > Arthropoda > Insecta > Hymenoptera > Torymidae > Torymus > Torymus tubicola. Next base: position 5,371 of record JAWWEQ010016922.1, read on the forward strand.
TGGTTCATCCTCGCACGTTAATTTACAATAATCCGTAGTTTTTGCATACACTGTTGCTGACAATTGCAACACAGCAATCAATGTGCCACTAAAGAAAATAATTTCTTTAAACATTTTTTGCTCGTGAATAGAATAAAATCTTCTTAAACTATTTCAAATTACTTATTATATTTAAGTGGACTATGAATAATGCCAAGTTAAAAATTCTGAAGCCATTATATACCCATGATATATATATATGTGCGTAACCATAATCATAAATTTTTAGTATTTGCACACGTGTTCCTATAATTTTCTCAAAATGACGTACTTATACATTTGAACTACGCCACTTGTGAAAATTTAAATAAATAAATAGTTTTTCAATAATTCTAAAAATACTGACATTAAATTTTTTATTAGGATGCGTGATTTCAAGTACAATTATATTTCACTACTTTTATATTATAAAACACTAGTCATCTGACTGTATTATATGAATTTATTTGACTGCAAAAATAGACTAGATCAATATTGTATTGATTTATTTGTTTAGAAAGTAATAAATTATATTAAAACTGAGACTCAAAATCAAGAATACGAAACGTATAATATTCAAATTAGTAAATGAATTTTTTGGTTTCATCAGTTTTTGTTTCTAATCGTTATTGTTTTTTCATTTGTAGACGCATTATTTTAATTTATGTCTTGTATAGCCATAACAATTACTTATCATTTTAAAAGTATTTAAAAATATAGCAAATTTGTATGCGATTGTCTGGGCTCGATTGGTATAAGTTAAAAACTCTCTACGTATTTATATTGTCGATCTATTCTTTGTATAAAAAAAAATGTTTGATGTTAGATGATTGAATTATCATTTGTAAAATTCGCTTCTAATTTACATTGACAATCACGTATCATTAACTTCCGTTTACAATACTTCTTATTAATAGTTTGTATAAACTATAACAGCTTTATATAAGTTAAAATCAGTAAAATGAAAATAAAAAAGAACACAATGAACTGTGAAATCGTACAAATTGATTTGATTGAGAAATGACCAAATTAGATTGAAAGTAGAGTAAAACACAAAAAGAAACGGTAGCAAAAAAAACAATACAAAAGATACAATGAATGAAAGACCTAAGAGGATAACCGTGGAAATCAAGAAATAAGGTCTATATGTGGGTGGTATAAATACGGCCATAGTTCGAATCAATTATTGAAATCATTTTTTGTTATATTATATGTTTGATTATAATGATCATTAATTTATTTATAACATACATTTTCACTCGAGAAATTTCTTTAAAAACAGTCTTTTTCAATATCATTTTCAATACGTTTACTTCTCATTTACGTCACTATTAATAATAATAATGAATTCTACCACATCGTATATTTTTTAAAGTTATAACAATAGAAACAATCAAGTATGTTATATATCTATCAATAGTTACAATGAAATATCAATCATTAATAAAACCTCGTGGGAGATGAAAAAAAAATCAAGACCACACAAGTACCTCCCGATCAAAAATTATCGAAATCGATTCGACGAGGAAATCAGCAGAGATAAAAAGAAAAAGAATAAGAAACCTCTCCCAAACGAAGCTATCACCATGTATATAAGAATATATCCAGTAGCTCGCCACTTAACAATAGGCATAATAGCCTCGAAAAACAGAACCGTGAAATTGGAGAAAACCATAGAGGCGCCAGGGCTTTGGGGCCAATTTGGGTGGCATTGTTTGGAACCTCAGCCATACACACATATATATATACTCATATATATACCGATCGATGACGTAACACACAGCACACAGGTGTTAAAGCCTCGCAGGGTTTTTCCTTCACGCGCGCGTGCGAAAGTCGAGCACACGCGGCGCTTTGATGTTTCTAATGCTTGTCGGTCGCCGAATTGTCTCTTGGGTTGGGGTCGTAATACACAATAGAAGCCGCGTCGTAAAAGTACGGAGGGTTGAAAAAGAAAATCGTGAGGAGGTCTCGCTCGTCGTCTTTGCTTTTCAAGATTGTTGAGAGATCGGAGAAGAAGTGTCACTTTTCTGGAAGGAGTATGTATGTATGTAAGGTTCTTGACTTTTCGTGAGAGAGAGAGAGCGACTGTCGGGGTGTGATACCTTGTCGTAAAATTTCGTGAGACTACTTGACGGTTCAATTGACAGAAGTTAGTTGCAGGGCTTATAGAAGAGTCAATAAAACGATAAAAATAGTTGAGATTTTGTTGTATATATATGTTGACAGATGTATATAATTGTGTTTATCTTTGTATTAAGTATCTGTTGTTTATTTTAATTTATTATATTACATAATAAAAATATCTTTATTACTAAAATTTATTTTTACACTAAATTTATTTAAAAATCAGATTGAATATTATTCTTTTTATGCATTAATTATTTGTCTGGTGAAACTGGTAAATTCACTATTTAAATAAGCTGTAAATCTACATATCGTTATATGTAAAAAATTTTACATTTAAGTCTGTTTTTATAAAAAAAGTTCAGAAAATTTCAATCCTTACCAATATAATTATTACTCCTAAATTAAAAAATAACCTGACTTATCAATGCATATCATCATAATTATCAAACATTCAAATCACAGGAAACCATTAAACACCATAAAATTCTCAAAATCCAACACCACCACCACCTCACTCACAAACGCAGAGGCATTCCCGAATCGTCTCCTACCAACTTTTCGATTTACTCACTTTTCTCTCTTCTTCGAACTCGTAGCTTAAAGAAAATCAAGCAATGCTAAACGTATCCTCGATGCGTTCATTCACTCTCGCCGAAAAGTCTACGTCGTGCAGGCAGTTTCTCACGATCGGTGCTGCTCACGCACATGCAGGTGAGATTGAATGAAGAGAGCCCCCGCGATCCTATTGAGATACTTTTAACTCCCGCCTACTACGAGCCCACTCGCAGGACAAAGCAAAAGCCTTATAGCCGAGACGTACCGATTTCCCAGCCCCCGTAGGACGCAAAAGTCCGTGTGACTTCTCTGACTCCTATATATATATATATAGACGACTCGTGATCATGTGCAAAGAGAAGAAAAAAAGCAGTGCAAGGTGCACGGTGACATAGAGTCACGGGAAATTTTTTCTGGATTACCAGAGGGTGTGTGTATATATAGAGGCTTAATTGTGTATATATAGTGGATTTGTCAAGGATATCGAAATGGTGTGAGTTACGTGGAAAAGTTATACATTGGATCGGATGGTGTGTAGTGTGGCAAAAGCGATGTTCTTTTAGTTTTTTTTCGGTATGTATATATAGGGTCAGGTGCGAAGGGACGTGAGTATAAACGTGCGAGAGTGGATTTAAGGAGATTAGCGGTGATAGGTGTGCGAGAGTCACTTAATAATGTGTTTAAGTTCTTCAAAGTGATTTTTTACGAGCTACGCGTTCGCTTGGATTGGTGTATGAGAAAAATAACTTTTGAAGGTTTTTGATTTTTTTAAATGCAGTGGTAGAGAATCGGCGGGGTTATCAATCTTTTTTTTTCTTAGGGTTTACTTATACTATTTGAAACTGCTACAAAATGTCAATAGAAAATTTTCGTTTTTTATTGCGTTTTTCAAATTTTTTCATTGTTAGTATTTGTAGATAGTCAAACGTTGAATAAGTAATTACGAGGTAATAAGAATTTGATGAAATTTGTAAATATTTTCAAAATATTAGTGTTGTCCTTTTATGATAATATAATAAACGGAGCTCAAAAATATATAAAAGAGAAATTAGGTGATTTTTTACTCTTATGTTAATATACGATAACTAGAAGCGATACTTTCGAGAAATTTTTTCTGGTTAACAAATGACAGAGTTTCTAGACATTTTTACAAAACACTTCAGGTAATAATTGATAAAAATGTTGTAAAAGTACGTTGAATATTATTAGAACTATAAATTAAACAGCTTTATTAATAATAAACGACAAGTTACCAAGAAAAAGCCTGTAAAAAATTTAAAAATACGAATTCTATAATATTATTAACAATTTAAGAAACTAAAATGACTAAAAAAGATAAATACTCTTGAGTACAGTCTTGTATCTTAATACAAAAGTAAAGAAAATGGATATCAATTACGCTTATGAAAACTTCTTTTATTTTACCATTTTGTTAAGCATAATTTTAACAACTAGGTAGCATTAATAGTATAATATCATGGTTAACATTATTTTCTTAGCAATGAATTTTATAACTAATACTCAATTATATATAAATACTTTTGTAATTATCAAAACCTATGAATAATGCTATAAAAAACATGCGTGCTACCTTTAGCCACAGACAATTGTGTCACAGATAATCAGACGCATAGACACACACACGTGCACACATCAACCCAGACCTAATACGAAAAATAAACTTTGAAAAAATTGTAAATTTTCATGATGAACATTTAAAAACATTTCCATATTATTTGTGCCCCGAAAAATTTACATAAGTGTACATTTTACAAAGGCAAATATTGGCACTGTATATATGTTCTAGTATACAGCACACTAAAAGAAAACCGAGCAAACAAAAAACGCTACATAGTTTCAAAGACAAAAAACACGTGCTGCTGTGCTGCTGTATTCGTTTGATACTCCACATTACTATTTTGTTTTTGTTCCTACACGTGTATATAAATTTTCATTCATTGGATAATTCAATACAAACCATACGTTCATACCAAGTACTCTATATACTTCTAATATCAAAAACACTTAGCTATACCCATATATACACAAATCCATCACACAAAGCCTATATAACCATATAATTCTCCAAAACCTTTAATCTCTGAAAACTATATATATACTGAAAAGTCGAGCCCTTAAATTACGCCCTAATTACCCCCCAACTCAGCTACCAAATAGATCAGCAACCCTCACTCTCTCTCTTTCATCTCTCAAAAGTCATCGTAAAACGTATATCCATAAATCCTGCTCGCGGGGGTCGCCTGCAAAGTTTCCTCTCTTCGGCTCGTCTCTCGCACGCGCCATTGTACAAATGCTATATATACCCTGCTCGCACGTCTGGACGTTGCGCAAATGGCGTCCCTTTGTCGTATGTATATATATATATATATATATATATACGCACTGCACACGCGAGGGCTCGTTTGTCGCCAACGCCATTGTCACATCCACACACACACACACGTATACATATACGTGTCCCTTCCGTTAGCCATACGCGTGTATATACAGTATATATATATACGAGGACGATGCTGCGTGCAGTTTAGCGCGGCGTTTAGGAACGGGATTATTTATGGATGTGGAGCAGCGGGTGCTGACACGTCTCTCTCTCCCTCTCTCTCTCTTAGTTTGGATACATGTATGTCTCTATATCGACCTTCCGTTTTAGCAGAGAGAGGATCGATGAATGACCGAGAATCACTACTGTGAGGTGCATTCCGGAAGGTATACAGTTTTCTAGATCTTATATAGAGAGATGTGTATATATTCCACGTGTGTGGATAGATGGAGGAAGGAAATAAATGTCGTCGCGCGCCGCGTGTGGGAGGCTGTAGTTTCGCGGAAAGCTCTTTTGTATATGTAGACATGGTGTAATAGTGCGATGCTCAGAAGTGGATTCTTATATAGCGAGGTACACAAGTTTACGGATGTGTACGGAAGTAAGGTGTGTTGCTGACGCGACGGGGCGCTACGTGGGTATATATATATATATAGTTGTTTTGCACCGATGAAGGAGATTTTTTTTAACTAGTACAAGTATAGAGGGTATCGTAGAATAATTGTAAAGGATTATAATAATTTGATGCTGTATAGGCGGTAGTCCAAGTGATTGTTTGGCATAATTGGTAACTTTGCGAGTGGAATATGTTATAAAACTAAGTTAAGGGCAATGATGATGAATTTATTATAAGATATCGTATAAAAATGTTCAACATTCGCCGGATCAAAAGTAATACCGTATATGTACAAGTTTTGATATGTCATTGTTTAATTTAATAATGCAACCTAGAAATTAGATTATAGTTTATTTTTATTTTAAACATTAAAATTTCAAAGAAAATCTGCTAAAATCTCTTTCCAGAATTATAATAATAATATATATTTACATTTTTCAAATTCTATACTCATCAAACTTTGGTTAAATTTTCACAACAAAAGAGATTCGAGAAACATGTACATTCAAGTAGTCGTCATTTATATATTATGAAAATCGAGAATATTTACTGCGAATTAGTGCGAATTATGATTATCGGATAATCATTAGCAGAAGTCAGGAGTAACGAAAAACGAAATTAACTTTACAGTTATTTCGCTACTGGACACCAAATGTTACTAGAGTTGGTTGAAACGGCCGTAATTGTAGGGCGTGTTAAGCCAATAGAGGACAAACGATCCCTATAATTTATTGCACCAATAGAGACTTTATGACTTGACTGCACAAACTACCTATTATCCCCAATATTGTTGTTGTTATTGATCCTGCTATTGTCTATTAAAAGTAGTAATTATACCTTGAGGATTTCAAACTTATTTTTCAAAATATAGTTACACTTCACCTGTCTTTACTTATAAATTAAAATAACAGTTAAGGATTTTTAAAAATTATTTAAAACTATTTAGAATTATTTAATACTGTTTATAAATGTTACAAAAAGTAGGCATTTGAACATATTTTTTTCTATAATTATGTTTGTCACAGCTTTAAACAAATTCCAAAAATTAATGGTTAATATATTAATAATAATAATTGTTAAATATTTATTATTTATTGCATAATTGACCTTTAAAGGACGGAAATTTGGGATTTTTGATTTCTCTTGCTTTTCTATAGAAATTGGGTAAATGTGAAATCTCATATCTCAAAACTAACAAGTGTCTATCATGGGCATCGCTTGTATAGGGGCCATCCCGTCCGGAAGGGTAAAGCTAATGTTAATTTTTTCAGTTTTGATAAAAATTGATTTTCTGTCTCAGAAAATCAACTGATTCATACCCCATTTGGTATATAAGGGTTTTCGAAGTTGTTGATTACGAATATAGCATCCATTTCAGAAAATTGATGAATTCAAGATAGCGGATCCAAGGTGGCTGACAAGATGTTCAAAAAAATTCTTGTTCATGGCTCGTATACGGGTCTTCGCGTCCTTTAATGGTTAAATAACTATACTATTATCAACTGTTAAAAACTGATCAAAAATGTTACAAAAAGTTATAAACAATTACTAACGTCCGATATATTCTATAGTTTATATTGCTCTTACGAGCAGCTTTTAACAGTTTTGAACACAAATATTTTCACTAAGATTTGTGTCCGTAATCAATTGCTGTAAGCAATTGATCCGTAAAATCATTTACATTGTTATATTTTGTACCTCTTCTCTTACACCTAAAGTTTATGAATTACACACCTTAGATTTCTTATCTTAATGACGTTAAGTTGCCAGCTACTACATTTTAAAAGCTTACACGGATTCTTATGTAGAAATTTCGAACCAGTTGTCTTTAAGCATCGTTAACATTGTATTTCGAAAATTAGAATATTACTTATTCTCTAGAACAGAACATTTTAGTATATATATATACCTGACTTTCCAACAACGCTATTACGTTTAATAATTTCAATCAAACCTTACTTTGCCCTTATAAATTGTATCACTTAACAGACGATAAATGATTCGCTTCAAACTGAATCATTAAACTCTCCTAAACCTTCATTTATCCATAATCGGCCACCTATATACCTTAAACCTCCAGCCAGCTGTAAAAACGACGGTCCAGTATGGCTATACCATCATTCTCCATCTCTCAAAAGACCTTCGTCTTCGACGTTATATGCTGCTCGCACATTGTCCGTTATATAAAAATAAAAAGAAAGAGACGAGAGAGATAACCGATCGAAGAATTTCCGAAGGATCGCGTTGCTTAAACGATTGTCCTGACGTATACCTATTGACCAGAAATGACTTCCTCTTACCCCCTCTGAAATATATATATATAAGTTACGTTGGCGCGAGCTGTACGCGTGCGCGTTTGTAATGTGATATAAAAGAATTGGATATAGATGGATCGCGTCATCGGGGAATATACCAGGTAAAAGAGCGCGATCAGGTCGGTTGGTGGTGGATATGGAAGGCTATTTACTGGGATGTGACAATGTAATTATATATATACGATAGGAAATGTCGATACAATGGGCGGTTTGGAGAAAACGTGACAAAAGTTTATACTGGTGGTGTACTGGGGTAATGATTTATTGGTAAAAGTTATACAAGTATTTTTGTGGAATTGAAAATGGTTTATAATGTTGGTTATTGAACTATAACTATTTTAGAGCTAATAATTTCTGGATTTCTTGATAAAATTCAATAGAAATTATGTTTAAGTAAAATTGAATGGTTTCTTGAACGTATACTAACATTTATAAGATTTAAATATAGTTTAACTTTTTCATTTTAAAAAAATTTGTAACAGAAGTCAAGTATATATAACAATTTTCCAATACTAAAAGATAATGATTCTCTTACTAACATTGATTATTTATTAACATTAAATTATACATTTCGACATAACGAATCTCTACATTACACGTACCCCTCAAAGTTCGTTTACGCAGTTAAGTATATACCCCCGCATAACTATGCTTTCGTACACACCTCTCGCAACTGCCCATCCCAGAAGTCCGGCCTTGCGACCACCTGAACCGCTGCTCCATCCGCAGACCCGCCACTTCCTCCGCGCCTACCCCTCAGCCCCTTACACAGACACACACACATTGCTGCTGTACTCCCTTGGCACAAGCCAGACGCGCGCGCGACGCACGTGCATGATACGTGTAAGTATACGACCTCCGAAGAAATCCAAGAATCACGTCATCTTGGCTCATTCGAGGCGTTTAATATCATACCGGTCATCATCGCTGTACACAGACCCGATGCCGGATCCGTGCGTCTACGTTTAAGAATGAGACGAGAGAAAAAAAATATATATCTATCTGTCGAGAAGACAGAAGGACCCCCGGGACGCGCTGACTGGCTGATGTATCGAACTCTCGCGTCTCTCTCGCCGGATATATATAAACGCGGGTCTAAACGATTTTTAAACGCTCAGAGTGAGAGAGAGAGAGGAGAGAGACAGATATATACAAACATGGGCCACCCGCGGGGGCGCGAAAAACTCCGGGAGCCCGATGTTTTGCTTTGGGTGTCTTTTGTTGAGAGAGAGGAGGGAGAGAGAGATGGAGGTTCCTCGGGGGTGGCGGGGGCTGATGACGGCTTTGTCGTAGGCGTTGTTGTATATAGTGATGCCACGTAAGCGCGATGTGTTGTATTGTTGGTACAGAGCTTAGGGAGAGAGGATATATATTGATGTGTTGTATAGGAGATCGAGAGAGATTTTTTTTGGGGAGGGGGGGGGATGTAATGTTAGACGATGAAGGTGGTGTTGACAATTTTTCAGTAGTGGTATGGTAAACTGGGAAAAGTCAGTACTTGTAGAGATTATAAGTATAATACTTAAACAAACTAGATGTTAAAAATGTAAAAAAAAATTAAGAAAATATTATTTTGATTGTGATGCATTCGTTGCTTTTTATATGTTTGTAGTGTCATTTATTAACGCTCTAGGAGAATATAGTTATATGTTACATGTTGATATCATGATATCATAGTTATATGTTATGTGTTGATACATAGAATATATTATATGTTACGTGTTGATATCCGTATGAGTATAATACAGAATGCGAAGCGTCAGTTGGTAGTACAATGTAATGAACGTTCAAAGAAATACGAGTGGTAAAAATCAGCAAAGAGTGCATGTGAGTGAAAATAAATTTTCTAAAACATAGAAAATTGCAAAGGTTGGGCGTTTATAAAGTTTACATAACATTTTTATTTCATCTTCGAAACTGTTAACAATAACTTTGTGTATTTTTTTTGAGTTTTGATTCGGAAAACAATTGAAACAATTTCGATTTTGATTGCATGAATCTCGTGAGTTTACTAATATTTTCTGAATCAATTGAACCTTCTTAGTTTACTAAATAAATGTACTATTCAGAAAATGTGAGTAACTTTGATACATAATGTTGTCACTACATGAGAGAAGGATTTATTTATAGTTAATATATTTAGTAACAGTTAATACGAAATAGTCGATTTTGGGGAAATAAGAAATTGTAAATGTAAAAACATTCACATTTGACTGGAATTCCAAAATATTACTATTAATGATGGCATATTAATAGTTAATATGCCATCATTAAATATAAATAAATTTTTTTGTGTATTTTTAATATATCTTCTTATTAACTATAAGGATTTATTAATATAAAATAGATATGATAACTATTTTATAGTTATGAATAGATCTCATATTCCAATGAAGATAACCAATTGTTAACAAAAAATATATGTAGAGAACATAAAAAGTGATTCATTAAAATCTGTTAACAGCTCTATGTTAACATTTTATTTTACTAAATTCGGAAAAATTTTGTAGCAAATTATGTACAAAATAATTTTATAGATTTAAAGCATTTCTTATCATTTTCCAATAATTATTTCATTGTACACTAGTTGTCCTTCGGGGTTTGTTTAGTTGTTAAGTCAATAAAAACACTTTATACAAAGAATTCTAAAAATATATACCTATAATAAAACAATTTATTACATGTAACTCATGTTCTCATGTCAACAAATCTCCCATTACCCTGAAAGTAAATGTATATCTCCATACAAACGTACAAATAAATTCGATGTTTACTCTAATCCCACGAAAAGCGCACGTATACGATCAATTCACAGCCGCCTTCGTCACTCTATACCCTGCGATAAATCCCCCTAAACTATATAGCATCCAACTATACACACGCACACAGCAGCAGCAGCAACTCTTCAATCCCCCTAATTTGTCATCGACAAAGGGTTAAAGGCTCGCTCTCTGCATGCGCGCTCCTCCCTCTCCAAAGTAGGCGTTCCCTCTCAACCTCGAACCTAAAAAAAAAGAACGCCGCCACTGTATATATACACACGCGCCACACCCGAAGAAGAAGAAGAAGTCATCATCGATCGAGAGAATGACTAGCTCAAGCTTAATCTCCTTCCACACGCACGCGCGCGCGCCTGTAATCCCAGCGCGTAAACGGCCGTTTATCCGATGGTGAAAAAAAGAGAGGGAGGGGGGAGCCCGACCCATTAGCCTTCCGCCGAAGAGGGAGAACACAAGCAGTCTTCTCGGTTTCGGGCTTTTCAAGAGAGAGAGAGAGAGAGAGAAGGGTACGCGTGTGTGCGTACAATGGAGAGAAGACGACGACGACGATGATGCGACGTCGTAAAGGTTTCTTGAGGGTAAGGAGTTGGATCGTTTTTTTGGGAGCCGCTTGGAGTGATGTTTGTAGAGAGTGAGAGTTTGGAAGTGCGAGGGTTATCACGTACTTGAGAGGGTCGAGAGGTAGTTTGAGTTGTCGGAGGTCGTGGTTAATTTATAGTTTGATTGGTGTATATTGGTATAATATTGAAGTTCGTATTATAACGTTATGATTATCATTTTCGAAAACCAATGATCTAAAAAATTATTGTATACACAATAAAATAAAAAGGATATTTTACGAATTTTAGTTGTACAATATAAGTTGAACAAAATTTTAACTAACACAGTCATAATATGTACAAAGACAAACATTTTTTTCTTTTTTTGAACGAACAAAATGAATATTATACAAATAAAAAAGATAGATAAAAAAAATTACTCGTACTCGTACACCATTAATAATAATAGTCGAATGTAAGGTTCATATATATCTTTATAATTGATTAGAATTAAAATATTTCTTCGTACTATAACTTTTACAACCAACAGCGCAACATAATCTCCTCCATTCCTCATATATACATCCAAAATATACGTATCTTTTTCCATGAAAAATGTAGCGCAATATCAATTCGCCAAAGCAATCGTCAAACTTTCCCATAACGCACACATCTCAACACCCCCGTCGGATGTATCCGTACGACAAGTTTTTTTTCCCACATCAATTCTCGATACCTCACTCCTCACCTCGTGTTCCAATATTATACTCCCTCCACAATGTATATAATAACCTCCGTCAATATTTACCCCCCTTCGATCTCGTATATACATACTTCCGAATCGCACCTTCTCTTCCTATACATACACATATCCTCACCACCCACGGCTAAGCAAAACATCTTCATCTATATATATATATATAAACTCGTACTCTCTCATAGCATTACGCGGTCCCCGCAAAGCAAACATATACCTGTTTGCATCGTCCATAATACATGCTGCATATACGCATACACACATATAATTCTCACACTTGCACGCGGGGTATCCTGCTGCGGGATGCTGACACCCCCCTACCGCTGCGCAGAATTATATGATGCCGCACGCTGCGCGCGACTCTCTGCGGGATTTCGCTATTCTGTCTGTTCTGCTCTCTCTGTGTGTGTGTATATATAGGGGGATGAGTTGGAGAGAAAGAGAAGGAGAGAGAGGTTTAGGACGTTTTTGCCCATTGTGAGGCGGGGGAAATGTAATGATTGAATTAGCGGACGCTGCCACCGGGGTTTCGCCTCGTTGCGTGAACGTTCATTCGGGGTGCACGCTGAGAGAGAGAGAGAGAATATAATCCCCTCGTTGACTTTTGATGATTTCCGTTGGGATTAGCGCGGCGCTGTTTTTTCGTTGGTATAATATGTTGTTGTGGACGGAAAAGTTTACTAATTTTTTGGTAGATGTTGGGTTATAGAAGGTATGCGTGGAAGTAATTACTGAAGGTAACTATATAGTTTTATAGAAATTTGGTTATCCGCCAGGTATGCGGCTAAGAATGAAACGTCTCTTAAATTTTTATATATATGTGTATATTTCTTTGGTGAGTATCGTCGTTTGCCAAATTTTCTTTCAAATATAGTGTAAGTAATAGCATGCTAACTGTAATGTAGTATAATATTTCGATTACAAAAAGGCACAACGATTAATTACCTGTAAGATTTTTGGCTTGTTTAACGATCTCCCGTTTATATACGCATATAGTTTATAAACAAATTAATTTGTTATTTGAGCAAAGATTAATACTTTAATTTATTGTGTTTATTATAGCTATTTACGTCAAATAGTATCTGTAGACAGCGTAAGAACTATTTATCTTATACATTTTTTAGCAGTAAAGTGTTAATTTATAAATATTAATTTTATTGTCGATGATTTATATAAAAATTATTTTAATGTGGCTTAAAATGAAAAACCACATTTTGTAATTTAAAACTCACGATATAATGTAGTACCATAAAATTTTAAATATGTTTGAAAACTATTATCAAACATAAGATTACGAATGAATAGAATAAATATTTAACGCTTATTAAAACACTATAAAAACATGACAAAATATAAAAGAACGAACTTAAAAATAAGAGTATCAAACTCTGATGCCCATTGATATCTCACCCTTATTTCAACAGTTTTTAATCAATATGCAAAGTTTATTGCTATCGCAACCTCAATATATTAATTTTTCTACACGCGTCTTATTTTTTACAATGCTTTTTATTAAATATATAAACCAAACTAATATATATATCTATATTTTAACCGACCGAAAATCCACAATCATTCCACCGAGTTTAATAACGCCTAGATAAAAAAACCTAAATCAAATAACAAATCCCTTAGCGAACCGCCACACCGAAAAATCCTCCTGCGCGCTAACGACCCGCAGCAGCAGCAACGCGACAGCAGCAGCTCTCTTCCACGCCATTTTGTGCGCGTGCGCGCCCGCCGGCGGGGGGAGTCATATACACGCACAGTGGAAGCGCAGCATTTGTCTGCGCCTCCCGAAACGTTAATTGCGGCCATGTTACGCGCGCGCGCAACCGTACCATAAACGCTCACTTATACACACACACACTTACATATTACTATTCTGTACGGGGACGACAATTTTTTGCCGTCAACTCCCCCCCCCCCCCTTCTCATATCTATATTTCGAGAGGGGCGCAGTATTATACGCACCCCGCGTATATATATCTAACATTCATGCGCGCGACCGCGACGACTGCCTTTCTCAGCCCCATAGGCGCGCGCACGAGGACGAGGAAAGAGAGATGAGAGAGAGAGAAAAAAAAAGATACGCGCAGGGGCTTGCGGTATATAAGCGGTCGCGAAGGGGCGCAACCCCCCCGATGTATAAAGTTGAGAGAGAGAGAGAGAGAGAGAGAGAGAGAGAGATTGTGTGTGTGTGTATAGTGGTGAACGTAATTGAAGATGGGGTGAGCAAAGACGAAGAGGAGGGGGTAGAGTGAAGTGGAGAGGCTTGGTGTATAAGAGGAGAGGTAAAATTAAAGCGAGCTTGCCAGGCTGATGTTTTTTAATTAAAAGAAGAAATCGAGGATGAACTTGTAATGGTCCGTTGAATAATGAGCGATAGTTGCGGCGGCGAGGAAAATATTCAAACGAATGGATGCGGTGGAGTTGACGGGAAAAATTTATTGATGTGAATGTAAAAGTGGGAAAATTTTTGTTTTAATATATATATATATATATCTTGTGAAATTCAGGTTTCCTATTTCTTGTATAGTATAGGAGGAGGAATATCACGTATAGAATTGAAATAGCTGTGGTGACATTCTTGTTGAAGAGATTGATATTGTTAAAAGACAAGGCCTTATCTTCTCAAGTTTCAGATATTTATTTGAGAAACATACTAGAGAAATTTTTGCAGAAAATATAATGGCAGGATTTATTTGACTTTGTAGTAATTAATAAATGATGATTCGTTTAAAAGTACTAACTGTTCTAAGAGGAATTGCGCGTCGAAGAAGTGTATATCAAATGACGAGCGTCGAAATTGGCAGCATTAACTTTAAGCGTGTTTTATGACTTTTCGATACTCAACTTTGAACGATTAGCGTTCAACATTTTGTCATTTAAAAAAAGTAAATAAAAGATTATTTTCTAGAGTATTATTTTAAGATTTTTTTATCGTGCCTCTTTGTTTTACGTTTCGATCTTTAGATAAAGAATCATGAAAACTATTTTAATTCTACATCATTTTTTACCTACATTATGTAAAAATGTTAAGTAAGGAGTATGAAAAACTTCAACTAACTTTTGTGAACACGTTAGTGAATATGAATAATAAATAAAAAATACAATTCTTATTAATGTTGAAATAGCGTATTGTTGAAGCGTTTCCCAAAAGTATACTAAATCATTCACGTAATAATATTTTGAATTTTAAGAAGCACAGGAGCGTGTGACGAAGGCAAACTGCTGTAAAGTAAATATTTCATCAATACCAGAGTAAATATAATAGGTTTCCTAGTATTAATTAATAAGTATCAAGAAGTCAAGATATAAAATCCAAAATATTTGTATGTATTTCCTTATTATAGATTAATTTTTATGTAAGAATATTAATAATTGAAATTCAAAAGAAATTAAAAAAAAAGTCAGCGAATTGAGTATCTTTCGTACACTGAGAAAAAAAGATAGGAAAAATTCCAAATGTGTTTGGAAAAATTACCATTTTTCTAGTAAAGCCACCACAGGCTGTAAAAACCCAAAAAATTACCATAATTTATTAGAAAATTTACCAGAATTATAGTAATTTTTCCTATAATTATGGTAAAATTTCCTATAAAATATGGTAATTTTTTGGGTTTTTACAGCCTGTAGTGGCTTTACTAGAATTATGGTAATTTTTCCAAACACATTTGGAATTTTTCCTATCTTTTTTTCTCAGTGTAGAATTTGGAAGCAATTTAAAACTTTTACTCTAGTTTGAAACAGCTAGATATCAAATAATTTTTATTGAGAAGGGTATTTGATAGAAAAAAATATGTTTTTCTTATAATAAATAAATAATTAAAATCTTTATTTATAATATTACAACTGAAGTATTGGTAATATTTAATTTAATTCCTAACACACATATAACATATAGTACATAACTATTTACAAAAGAAAACGAAATTTTAAAGCTGTAATACACGTTCAAAAATTTAAAAGATCCTGACATTTGTTCATATATTAAAAATACGTTAGTTGTTTTTCAATAATAAGTAATAATGTGTAATAAAATAATTATCAATTGCTGTTTAATTTACCAAAATTATTAAAAAACCTTAAAATTTGAATGATTAAGCCGTTTTCATAGTAGGGACGAAAAGATGGCGTTTGTCCGACGGTAAGTATCAAACGTTCGACATGAACACTAGAAACCAGGACCAGGCCAGGATGGTTGTGTAAACTGCAATGCGCGTGTTTTAAAATGTAATAATGTGTATGAACATTTTATGTTATTGATGATTGTATTTTTTTGTTTAATTTATATTTTTCAAAAACTATGATAACTATTGAATATGAAAAATTTTTAATACAAATGCGCATCTGTTCTCAACCAAAAAAAAAGATGAAGTATGGTCGGCCGTCGGATTACGTATACCCTTACTGCCACTGAAATTATAATCTTTTAATTTTTGTAGAGCAAATAATTTTTATAATAAAAACTTCGTACTTTTCTTATTTTTATATAACCATTAATACTGTTGGAAATATTTTTTTTATATATCACAGTTGACTGTTTCATTTTTGTTGGTTTCTTGCACGGTTTCGTATAAAGTATTGACATACGAGAGGAACATCGTTATGCTTTTATTTATGCTATTACTGTAAGTTTTGTTTATAATGAAATAAAAACAAAATAAATAAGGTATGCTCTACTTTTACCAGGAAAAATGTTGGAAGTTTGTTGTTGTTTTAGATATGTCTTTGTGTTGAAATTTCATTCTACAGATCTATGCAACAGAATGTATTTGTCTATTTGTTCTATATTAATTCTGTGTTTACTCATATTTTTTCATATTTTTTATATTTAGTATTGAAACGTGAAGTTACTATTATTGCAATATTCATATAAATTTAAATCAGATTGAAAATCTGTTAAAATTTTGTGACTACACGTAGAATATTATACAAAATCTCAAAACAGTTTCACAAAAAAAACATATTTTACTTTCAACTAATTCGTGTTAAAAATGGGAGTAGGTAAGTGGAATAAAAAATCAAATGATTAGTGTTTTAGGTGTCAAAATATATATTTGTATATGATACAAATAATTGCTTGACAGTTTAAAATATCGAGTAGATTCTGATATACAGATGTCTACATATACGCACACATCCATACATATACATTTTTCAAAAACAGAGTATTTTGATTCCCGAGATTTCAAAACATATATATTTTTTATAATATTTTTAGCAAAACGTAAATTTTTTACTATTATAAAGCTTCTTCAAAGAGGAAGCCAGTCGCTAGAGATGTACATTATTCATTTCCTATTTACACTTTCCCTCTCCCGTCCCTATTTACATTTCTTAATAAATTATTTTATCTATTTACATATCTTGATCACCAAATATTTAACAATTCACAATATACTCTTAACTTTATAATTCTACGATACTTCTTACAAGGAGAGCACGCGTTCTTTGGATGCTTGATTTTGATGAAACTTTACGAAAATGTTCTTCATTAAAAATAAAAATACTCATAGAAAACTGAGATGAAATCCTGCTATTTGAAAAAAAGGTTTATGTTATAATTCTTTATCCATTAAAAGTTTTGAAGAGGGACTAGATTTTTTAAAATTTTAAATATCAAGCCCCACTAGTCTTAACTGAAGATTCATTTTACAAAACGAGTGTTCTTTTGAAGCTTAAAAAAAACCCAACCGCGCAGAATTTTCAACAACTCGGTACGGCATCTCGTAGCCTCTCCTTGTTAGTTACAATATAATTTATATATTATATCTTACAGATTTGTCGATTTTTTCTTCGTTGTATTTGTTTTTGCACGCTGCAAAGTTGTACTAATGGCATTTTCCGTTGGTCGATGAAAAAGATCTCTATATCAAAAATATACGTACGAGTTTTATATTCATGACCGAATAATACAAGAGGAACTGTCGTGCTTTTTCTCTTTTTTTCTTTTTTGCCATCGCATCACTATTACAACTGTTACTACACCGCTACAAAAATACATCGTCCTGTCACGGAAGGCAACACATTTCACATTTTGTACATCTTATCCTTCAGCACTTACACTAAATTTTTTAAAGCGATTTTTTAGTTTTTTTTTCATTAAAACCGGATATTTTTAATCGAACCGGGTATTTTGAAACGAAACGAATAATAATAGTAATAATAAAAAAAAGATAACGATTGAAAGGTAGTTGCAGCCTGTATCCTACAAACCGTAGTTGAACCCTACGGTAAGTGCATCGTGCATTGGGTACAGTGGAAATGCGGGATGTGCACCAGCGACGGCCGCCGCAAGTTGGTAAAAGTTACGTGGCTCGTGTGTTTTGTGATGTTTTTTCAGATGATCCTTACGGCCGAATGACTTATTGCACATGGCACATGTGAAGGGTTTGACACCAGTGTGGATACGCTTGTGGCGTGTTAATTCTTCATTTCGCGTAAACTTTTTGCCACAACCTTCTTCTGTGCACTCGAATGGTCTTTCACCTGTAACATCAAAGAAACAAAGAAGGTGAGAATATTGCAGGAGGAGGTAAATAAATTTTCGATTTCGAAGCTAAATCCACAACAACTTACCGGTATGAATCCTCATGTGTCCTTTAAGCTGTCCATTATTACTGAATGCAACCATACACGATGGGCACTGGAATTTCTTAGGTCGGTATTTCTTCATCGCTCTGTGCCTCTGTTCTTCAATCGTAACTTGTCTGACAGCATAACCATACTGAGATACTAGGTCCATTGGTAGAGTTTGTGGGTACGGATGAACTAGAGGTAAGGGTGGCGATAACATTGGTTGACCGAACATGAAGGCGTCGCAAGTTTGTTGACCGTAGCCGGACATGATGAATTCTTCACTTAGATCCGGACTGCGTTGAACAAAGTCACTAAGACGACCAATACTGCTGCATTCACTCTCAAATCCCTGTTGCGAGGTGGATCCAACACTAGCACGGTCGTCGTCCTCTGGGGGAGTATAACGATCATCATCTCCTGGACGACTACAACGGTCATCGTCCTCAGGACGATTGCTACAACGATCGTCTTCCTCGGGACGATTGCTGCAACGGTCTTCATCTTCAACACGGTCTTCCTCAATAACACCCCACGGCCTGAAGAAATCAACTTTTTGGCTCATCGTCATGGATGCGCCTTCTGCAACCATTTTTTATTTTTTTGTTTTCTTGTATCACTTTGCGATGTTGTACCTTGCACAATCTGCTGAAGCACAGCAGAGAACGAGAACCAAAGCGAACTTTAAGAAACGAAAAAAAAACGTGAATTACGTAAAAACGTAGGTAGAACGAACTTAAAAAAAACGGAAACAAGGTAAGCGAGAAAAACTACACGCTAGCTCGTACTACAGCAATTCAATGCTTTCTCTTCAACGTTTGGTTGAATACTGAGTCTACCGTGGCCGTCACAGGGCGTTTTATACGCTGAGCCTCGGCTCTCTCACTCACTCTCCAACACACTCAGTATACACACACCCTCTGAATCGAGAATGGGGGAAAACGTTTGGGGTAGGGGACGCCCCGCGAGCTAGAAGGACTACGATAGGCGCATGAGGATGAGAATGACTATGTGGAAGAGAGAGAGAGAGAGAGAGAGAGAGAGAGAGCGCGAGAGGGGGGGGAAGAGACGACGAGGGTTTGGATTAATCTTTCGGGGTCGCTGTGAAGTGTATTGTACGCGTGGAGCGAGGTAGAAGAGAGGGGGATACGCGTATAGGGAGCAAGCGAAGGATATGGGTGTGATGAGCGGTATATACATATACTCAAGCCTACCTCGCGATTTTTCCAGCTTGGATGGGTGTGTAAGAGGGTTCGAGGAGGGCGCGTATAAGTGGGTACGTAGTTCAAGTGGAATTGCAAGAGTTTGGGTATGAGGGTAAGGTGGTGGTTATGTATTTCTTTGTAAAAGGGGCAATTAATTGCTGACTGTGGGAAGTAAAAGTGATGGAGATAGAAAGTTTTGAAAAATCAAGTATCGACCCAAAATTATTTGCATGGGGAATTTCCAGCAATAGTAGGGGCTAACTATTTGCACGTTGAAAGTAGGAGATTTAGAGAAAGATAATCCACAATACCTTGAATTAAGTATGTACAGTTAAACTTTGGTATTATGTATTTAGATAGCGGGACGATAATATCAGCCATTAGTTTGTTGCGTGTTGACCAGAAATTCGGAGAAAATCGTTAAAATTGCAACTTTAGCCTATAATAAAGTTGTATTATATAAAAAAGAGCGAATTTTGACGAAAAATTTCTTTTTTTTCGAAAATTTAGCGTTAAGAAACATTTAAAAAATCAAATTTTTTGTATATACAATTTTTCTGCCTTTCTTAATCCTTTGACTGCCCGAAAAATCCTCTTATAGGATTTTTCACGCTTGATGACAAAGATTCTTTGTCCTCGACAGTCAAGGGGTTAACTTTCTCTCGCACATTTGGTAAATGACTTTTTATGTAGATTCCAAAATCTATAATTCTAATTGTTAGAGCTTGTGAGAAAGAATTTGACTCCCAGTGTTATTCTAACGTAACATGATATTGAAAAAAAATGCGTATAAATAAATATTCTAGTTAGTATTTTTCACCTCGCAAAATTACATCATTGAAAGATTATAGTATCTAACGTTTGAATTTACAATAACAATTAATTTAATTTTTTGTATTAAAATTCACTATTTGGGCGTTAAAGGGTATAAATAACAAACTTAAACTAAAACCAAACACCGAACAACAACAACAATCGTTCCCGATCACTTCCATCGATACGATTTCACTTATATCCTTATACCAAATCCCCGACCCATACACTCTCCTATACCACGCAACCACTGACTTTTCTCTGCAGCAACCCTCGCACATTCACCCATATTAAACCACTTGGCGTTCGCGGTATCAAGCTCTGATACGCACGATCAAAGCGCGACAGTCTCACAAAGCCCCCTTCTTCTTCTTCCTATATGCTTTTGTCATCCTCATACTGAAAAACCACGCGTGTGCGATGACGCCGTGACTTCTCTCTCTCTCTCTCTCTTTCTCTCTCTCTCGCGCGCGCGCTCTCTTCGTATATGTATGTATGTATGTAAGTGCATTGCAGTGCGATGAAGAGGAAAAAAGAATCGCGCGCGCGCATCTGCCCAAACTCGAGGGGGGCTGACGCGAGAGGCGCGCACGAGGGTTGGCTGATATAGAGCCCCCTTGTGAAGGGGCGGCTACGATCGAAACGCCGGATGCGCGCCATTGGGGATATATATATGGACGACCAAAAGGCGCGCGTACCGTATATATACGGTTGATTGTATCGCGCGGCACCGAGTGATTGCGTTTCGCTATGGATATGTATAGGGAGTATGGAGGGTATATATGGAGGGATGGCTGGATTGGTATATATTGCAAATTGCCGAGGCTCGGTTGGGGATGAGATATATCGCCATTTTGGTATGGTTAAGCGGTTGAGATGTAAGAATGGTTTTTATTATTTTTTTATTCGGGTTTTATCGTTTCTCGTGGTTTTGTTTTAGAAGAATTTGGAAAATTTAATGAATTTTTATGTCGTCGAATGAGAATTTGAATTGTAAAGTTTGTGGAATTGCAAGGTAGGTGTTGTGTGTAGTTAAAAATAATAATTTTGTCCGAGTTTTGTAGGTAAATAATGATTATGGCTTCCTATATGATTTTTTTAGTTGACATAAATGCCGATTTTTAAGAGATTCTAAAATAAAAATTAATTTTTTTATCGTATAAGTATACCTATACAAGAGTTCTACAATTATTCAAAATTAAATGGTAAGATGGACGTAAAAAGATTAATTTCTAATCATATAGTAATTTAGATTGTACTTAGAAAGCAAATATAAGTTTAACTTTTATGAAATAGTTTTATAGTATTTCTACAAAACATATACACTGAGAGAAGGATTTATTTATAGTTGATATATTTAGTAACAGTTAATGCTAAAATAGTTGATTTGGAGGAAATAAGGAAATTATAATGTGAAAACATTCACATTTGACTGAAATTCCAAAATATTACTATTAATGATGCGCATATTAATAGTTAATATGCTCAGTTAATAAGAGTTCACAAAGAGTAAATGTAAATAAATTTTTCTATATATTTTTAATATATCTTCTTACTAACGATAAATAAATTCTTCTCTCAGTGTAGAAACGACGAAAACGTCACTCTGATTCAATAGGTAATTGAGCGAATTTTGATACCACAGTATTGATGTATACTCATCACATAGATTTTAGTATTAACTTATCTATTATTTATTATATTCATATATAAAAGTACCCCACACCTATAACATTCCTACCCATATACGATAAAAGAAAAAAGAGCGTCCAATTCTTTTACCGGACACCTCGAACCAAAATTCAAAACAATATCCTCCCTCGAACAAAAAGAAGAAGAACCCATCAGCCGAAACCTCCTAAACGTGCGCAGCAACAAGGAAAACCGCTGACCAAAGCATCCTCCTCCTCCTCCTTCTCTTTCTTCTCTTCTTCTCTCCCCCACCTCGTATCACTTCTCGCGCGTGCAGCGCACACTCCACCCTCATGCACGTAAAGAAGAAGAAGAAAAAAAAGGGACAGCTATATATATATATATATATATATATACGCACGTAAAAGTGGCTACTCTCTTCTCCCTTCCTGACACCTACACTCTCTACTCGCTCCTCGCGCTCTCTACGTTAATGACCTTACGCGGACAAAAAGGCGCGCAAGCTGGACGCGTGATGCGAGGGAGAGGGAAAACCGGGGGTGGAGTTCTCGCTACCACTCTACTCGGACCAGCTTGATTTATCGCAACACTTACCCTCGTATCGCTACGTACAATACACGTATATATATATATATATATATAGATAGGTCCACCCTATATATATGTGTGTGTGTACATGTACAGTAGCAGCTATCCTCGGACGCGCGCTGACTTTTGCAGCGGCTGGGTGATGCCTGTATATACGGCCTATACGGCATTGTTAGGGTGAGGGTGAGCTTTTGTCGCGGATGTTTGCTGATGGCCGTTTTGTTCGGTGTATAAGTATAGCTGATGCTTGAGATATAGGTGATTTTGGGGGATTAACGGACACGCATGCGCACACGTGTGTGCAATTGTTGGCTGCGGATGTGTGGGTGTGTATGTGTGTGTTGAGAAATGGTTTGGATTTTTGAAAATATTTTGGCTGTCAGAGAAGATTGGTAAAATAGTGGTTGGTATGTATATGGGGTTTGGTATAAAACTAGGTTCTTGTTTGATAAGAATTCCGTAAGGGCAAAGTGACGATCTTTTTAGTTTTGTAGTTGCTATATAAGTCACTGATTTTATTTAACGAAAAAATCTTTTAAATAAAATTATATATACGTGAGACATATAGAAAAGTAATTTTAAAAATTTTCAAAGAACAAAGAGGCTTTTATTTTATTATCATCACTATCAATCGCTGATACAACTTTCGCGATTGATATATAGGCTACCCTCCAAGTAAATTTATATACTGCGCAGAATTCGAGTGACAAATGCGCGACGGGTCGGCAAGAGAAGGAGAAAACGTTTTCATTAGTGAATTCTTGATTAAGCACTGACAGATGACGGTCGCGTGTAGTTCTTCTTGTGTCCGTGTGTGAGTGTTTAATCAAGTGGCGTTGCTTCTAATCAAGATCGACGAGAGTAAATGAGATTCGGGGTGATGTCTCATTTAAAACTCACGTACGTGTGTATCTTGCCGAACTATTTTTCAACGATTGTCCACTTGTAGTATATTTATGTTATAAATTAACAAAAATATATATATTATGTACGTTGTTATCGATTATTGACAAATGTTAAATTACTAATTAAGGGATTTTTCGCTTTACAAAAATAGTTATAAAATTGAGATCATTACTGAATAATGCGAATAATATACAGTATACAGAGTAACTAGTGCAGTAAGTTGCCAATAGCGAACGAAACCTGTTGGCGTTCTTTTAATTGAAGTTTCTTTTATATTAAATATTATATTCACTCAGTTTAATTCTGAACGTTTTTAGATTAATAAACATTCATTCAAATAAAAAGCTAAGATAATGAGTGTAGAGTAACTTTTCTTTTACAATACTCCCGCTGGCGATAGGGTCACTAATTTTTTTTAATATTCATCCTATCGGTAGTCTTTATTAACAATTTCAATTTAAATTTCATTATCTCATAATAGAATTTCAACTGTAAGATAAAAAAATTTTGCTCGCATAATCCAATAATGAACTCAATAATTGAAAAATTAAATTAATTCATAGAATAAATTTTCTAAAGAATTATATAAACTTCCAAATCCAAACTTGCCGTTTTAAAGAAAGTAAACCAAGTCAAAATGAACTCGTCACAATTCTTCATCAAATCTGCCAGAGCAAACCAATCGGTCATTCCATACTTCCGCAAGCCTCCTATACAAACACAAAACTACAAAATGTAAAGGCGCGCTCTGGCCACGTATCATATATGACAAATTACAAAGCGAAGGTCCGTTCCATCCTATACACGCCAAAAGTCGCACTGAAATTACGCGATACACTTCAAAAATACGTATAATATATATATATATATATATATATATATATACGCATCCATCATCTTTGCGGCAGGCACATCGACAGGACAATAAATCGATCGGTCAAAAGTTCTCGGGGCGCCGCGCCAGGGGGACGATTTGTTCGAAAGTTTTGACTTTTTTGTCTGGCGATTTGAGTGGTAGGTTGAAGAGAGTTTTTGTCAATATCCAAGCGAACGCTTTCACTGGGATAATATTTACATAAGAATTTTGTGGGAAATTTTGCAATGAGATTTCGGTTAAGGGTATAGGTAGAAGAAAGGAAGGATATATAATAGAAGTTAGAAGAGTCCATGGAACGAGAAGGAAGTTGTTGCTGTGGTTATAATTATAAGTATATTTGGAGATAAAATTGCTTCTGTATTTACAGGTAGGGTTCGGGTGTATCATTTTAATTAGTGGTTTCGAAAAGATTATAGATTACTTTTGAGTTCCTGGTACACCATTGTTATTAAATCCACAGGTCTAAACTTTCTACCAGGCTCGCGCCCTGACTGTGTATCTGCAAACCACAGGTGTTCCAAATGTTTATGACTGTAAGTATTACCTTCTAACAACTCAGCGCACCAAGATTATACAAACTACCAATATTTCTGCCTAACCCCTTCGGTTACTTATCTGAGAATTTTACCAATCCATTGTCCTCCACTAATTATCTCATCAGCAATCTGGTAAAACTCTTCCCAATTTACGGATTAGTGGTAGCTACTGTTGTGATTTTCCGCCCTGCAAAGTAAGACAGATCGTTGTGTACACCAATTAACTTTTTAATGCATCTATACAAAGGATTGAGATCGGCCAATCGATCAGTGTTAAGTCGTGCGAGATTCTCGTTTTTCCTGCAATCCAATCCGTTCGCATTGTGTCAGATGCACAAATGTTGTTTCCGTGCAATTTGCGCCGAATAAGGTTACGAATCGTTCCTGATTTCCGAACGAGTTAGACTGTAGATGCATTGTGAATTAAGGACAAATAATAACTTGTTATTTTCGAAGTTAATGGCTTCATTATTTCATTATTTAATATTTATTTAACATTTTTCTATTATAAATATTCAAAATGATTTATATACGCATTTGAATAAATGAATCAAACAATTATTTAGTTATTCAGTAATTAATTAAAATGTTGTACTTAATAATTTAATTTATTACAAAGCAAATATTGTTTCGACTTGTTTCGTAATCTCAAAACTTAGAATTCATTCAAATATGTTATTCAGTATATAAATATAATACATATATGGTTCCTCAAAGAGAATGATAATAAAAGGAAGTCTATGATAATTTCTGTTCATATAAAAAAAGACATTCAAACTTGTTTATTTAAGCAAAAACTAATTTTTGTTTTTAATTGAAATTATTTGTAGAGTTACAAATTTGAATTTTGATTAAAAAAAACACACACACACACAGTGATATCTTTATTTACAATAAATTTTCCATTATTTTATTTAACACCATGTGATTCGAATTCCCTGCGCGCTTGCGATTATAATTACAAGGGCGTATTCATAGCGCATAAATTCGTCTTTCCAAACATGCCTTATGTCGACACAGAGCGCCAGAGTCTCGAGATGAGTCGCCGTTAATCCTCAATGTGTCCTACGTCTACATCGAATTTTATTGATGTGACAGTAGAAAGTAGGAATTTAAGGGATGGATTTATGAAATATAATTTATAATATTTAAATAAACAAAATCTGAGTTACAAGTATGCCTTGCATGGGTACGATGAGGCTTAAGGCGAGGAGAAAAGTCGGAGCAACAAAGACGTACGTGTCAAATGTATAAGCTTTTCGTATTATACATCGTATTTGTTATTACATTGCTTGCCAGTAAATCTCTGCATGGCTCAGGCTGGCGTCAACTGCGTCGCTTGTTATCCCTAGATACTTACGCAATCGCAACTATACATATATATTTTGATAATGTCATCTGTTGCTTTAAGTAAACACATACACCACAAGTACCGTATAACAGTCTCTTCGAAGACTTCATTAGTCAGAAATACCTATAGCCACCATGGCAACCACACGCCAGTCCCAAAAGTGTCCCAATAAAGTTACCTTGACGACTGTTATAGTTTGGAACAATGGTTTAGAACAATACGCTGCATTTGCTGTCGCAGACCATCACACTACAAACACGTATATATTCACATTTCGGTGTTATTAACCGAATCTTTCGTCTACCTATAATACAGTCATAAAAATTTACAGCCTTGGTATTCAGGAGAACAATTCCCGAAAAACCGCAAGAAACAAAAGTTCGTCTCCTCTCTGGCTAATTTACAACACTTCCCAATATAATTAACAGCCTCTATTATTCCCTTGTGTAAATGGTACAGGCGTATATGGTGCGCCTCCTCTTGTTGATCTGTCCAGCCTTCTACTCCACCTACATCCGAGTGAAAGCATTTAAAATCCTGTCCGAAGAAGGATTATAAACCCGTTGTGGCGGTCAATTAGCAACGGCGTCACCTTCACTTTACTTCTGTGTATATTACTATATATACGCACGCGCGCAGGTATAACGTAGAAACCGCATGGCTATATATATATACAGCAAGGAAGGAGAGGGACGAAGACGAAGTGAATGGGGGAAAAGGAACGGATTAGGTTGTTGGTAATCTGTGCCCATTGCGGGGCTACCCGCAGCGCGCGCGCCCCTGTCTTTGCCCATTTTTCCACCAGTTGTGGTCGCGGGTGGATATGTCTATGTGGTTTTCGATGCGAGGGTATATTATAGAGGTAAACTGACTTCCTCGAGGATTATTCGACAAGACATCGGTTAATGGATGTAGCAAAGTACGATGATGTCAATAGGGTGTGAAAAGTCAAAATGGTTGGTCGTTTGGGGAGGATTAACTTTTGTTAAAAAAAAAAAAAAAGAAAATGGGAGGATGTGAGGATGTTGGGGGACGTGGTAATAAGAGGATTTTTTGATGAAAGAATTGTTTAAATCTTATAGTTAATGTGGATAAATGGTTGATCCAATGATACTTCTATGAGAATGATAAAACGTTGTACGGAGGAAAATTTAATTGTAATGTTTACTCTTTTTGAGAAAAATTATTATATTTTTATAGTTGTGCTAGGACACATTTTATATATTGGATTTTTAATGTTACTAATTTTAAATAGTAATATTTACGATCTTCCCATTTTCGGAAAAAAATGTTACTTTCTATATAACAATTTTTAGTTATTGATAACAAACTTTTCTTTTCAAAATGGTAATTTTTATTGTTTTTGTAGCAGTCACAAAAACTACTATTTCAAATAGTAATATTTTCTACAAAATTAATAAAAATTAATCTTTAAATAGTAAAATTTGCCGTGAAAATATTAAAAATTACTATTTGAAACGGTAAAAATCCTTATACATGTCGAATGTGCTCTAGCATTATAAAAATTTTCTTATAAAAATAGTAATGTTTACAAATAAATTGTTTTCCGTGTAGTAATTCGCGGTTTGTAAAGAAATCGTTTGTGCGAAATTCAGAGATTAAAAATATTACCTACCATCAAATTATTTATTATTCATTGAATCAAAAAGCGTTTGTTTTATAAAAAAATTATACCCATGTGTTTTTTGGCAAGTCAACATTGGAAACGCACTTCAAGAGAGAGTATATACAATTATAGGAGGAAGCAGCACGCGTTTATACTTTTGTATATTTTATATATCTGTACTTTGCTTTAGGTCTGTGTATATACCATGTACGCATCTTATTTGCGGT
>JAWWEQ010016963.1:0-33737 GCA_035583055.1 Torymus tubicola
TTGGTTAAGCGGTTGGCCAAACCTTTGCGATTTGGCGAACGGATGGCAAACGGTTGGTATTCATTTCTACCAGGGTATTGTTATTTTTAAATAATAACATAGATAAATATATGCTTTATGATAACGAATTACGTAAGATCGGTAGTTTTTATAAGAAAAGATTTTCCAGGAATACTTAATACAAGATCTTTTTTAAACAAACCACTCGTATATACATTGATAATATCTTTGACCGTTGTTTTGCTAAACTGACAAATAATCGGGAGGATGCTTCTATAATCTCACGTCAGAGTTGTCTAATATCACGTGCCGAATAAGTGAAAAAGATCAACGGGAAAAATAAAAAAATTTTGCAATAAAGAGCGTTTGTTAAAATTATCATAAATTTACAGATTTAAAAAAATACATATATATGTTGTGTTTCTTGTGCAATGTATCATTACTAAGAACGTATTTTTTTAAAAATTATCAAATGAATAATAAACAATTCCATTCGCGAACTTTCACATTACGCTTTAATACTCTCTCTTCTAATTGTATATATATAATTTTTAAAAACTCTATCAACTGATAAAATCAAGTTTGGGAATCCCCTTATTAATACATATATAGATGCAATTAATTATCATTGTTACTTTATTACAACCATTATTACTTTACGCATTCCATTCTCTAATAACAAAGTATAAAATTATAAATTTTAATATGCACAAAGTACGGTGAACCCAAGAGTTCTCATAATTATCCCTACCAAACTAAGCTAAAACAATTAAACCCCGCCGACGACTGAAATTTCCAACGCATATACCACCAGCGTAAAAACTTTCTAATTAGCAAACGTAAACTTGTCACGAGATAATACTCGTGAGCACGCGCGCGAGAAAGATCAAGATAAATTTTCCATCACGCCTCGTAATCGGACCCCACTCGAAGAGTCAAAACCAAGTCGTATCACGAGAGCAAATTGACTGACGCAGGGGGCAGGCCGAGGGTGTCGGTATATACGAGTGTATATATACATAGTTTTTTTTTTATTTTACTTCTTTAAGATCTGCCGATTGGAGCGAGACGTCTCATACGCTAACGAGACCTTGATAACCGACTGCACACGGCTTATATAACCCAGTGATAAGTGCAGCGACGGGTTATAACGTCATCGTGTGGATTATGATGGATTTGAGGGAGAGAGTGAGGTCAGGCTGGGGTCGCGTGGGGGTCGTTTAATTAGAAAAGAATTTTGAAAGACGTGCATCACTGACATGCATTTGACGCATTAAAATTTAGAAATTGTCCAT
Source organism: Torymus tubicola (assembly GCA_035583055.1). Classification (NCBI taxonomy): domain Eukaryota; kingdom Metazoa; phylum Arthropoda; class Insecta; order Hymenoptera; family Torymidae; genus Torymus; species Torymus tubicola. The sequence goes on from JAWWEQ010016963.1 coordinate 1,296, forward strand.
TAAACTGATGTGTAATTGAATTCGAAGATTGTTAATTAATAAGTACTTATATGCCACGGAAAAAAAGAAATAGTGAATTTTACGTTAATTCTCATGTAATTTACAAGAGGAAAAGTTTTTGTCAATGTTACTGAAAATTCATGTAGAGTTTACATGACTCTCCGGTTATACAAACGTTAATTGTTAACTAGTAATCGCTTCTTTGTTGATATACTCTGCCATATTTAATATAACTTGACGAGCGAGTTATATATGTAATGGTAAAACTAAGCAATAGGCAAAAGCATGGATCAATTTATACAAAATTTGCTCACAAATTGACATTTTTTTATATAATGAGTAGTTTTTTAATCCCTAATATATCAAAGTGACTAATTTTTAACAGAAAATGTATATTTGTATTTATAAGGCAATACCTATAGATACACATTTTCTATTAAAAATTAACGATTTTGATATATTAGAGATTAAAAAACTATTCATTATATAAAAAAATGGTAAAGGAACTTTGGGTTTATGTAGTAAAACATACATTTTGGGAACAATTTGTATAACCTATAGGATTCATTTAGTTATGAGGCACAGTTTTTGAATGTCTTTAAATATATGTTCAATTATAATGAACATGTTTTATCATTTATACCTTTGACTATTAAGACATAGAACGCCGCACTTAGCTTGCCAAGACAAGGCTGCTCAAGATTGTGGGTTTGAGTCCCCGTCACTACTAAATTCCGGTAGACGTTTTTTTCCAAAAAAATGTCTACTGGTTTTTTCGGTGGCTGGGGTTGAGCTCATGACCGTCCACTCCTACAGTGCAATCTCTACAGTACCAAACACGAGTTTTTAATAGTTATAACACGTTGCTAATACTTAAAACAGGAGGTGCTACGCTAAATAACCAATTAAAAAACTATTAAGACAAGAGACTAATGCACTCTCACTTAAGAAATTAGTAATCAATACTGAGCATTGCACTAGATTCTACTTTAAAGATACAGTAGAATTAACATTATGCAAATCATGTTAAAGTTACATTGGTTGCTAACGTAACTTCAACTATGAATATACATTTACAGTAATGAGTCATGGAAGACATACTATGATCATCAGTAAACGTTTATACTATTTCTTTTCTTCCGTGGCATGTAATGCTTTTAAGTTGTATGTGCTTTATTTACTAGACGACGACGGTGGTCGATCTATACGTATTGGTGTTTCACATTGAACTATAGGGTCTTCACAATTTATTAAATTTTAATTAAACTCTTTGTGTGTATCAATAAATTAGTTTAATTAAGTGCCGAGTGTGTTAAAATCGTAAAAGGTCAAAAACCTTTTTCTATGGAAGCGCTCATCAATAATGGACTATATCAATGATGCCATTCTCTTTGCATAAGATTATTTTTTGACAATATAATTTATCGATCCATGGTGATGGATGTGGTGTATTAAAAGGGCAGAATGTCAATTCTTTCACAAACATTACGTACACCTCAGTGTCGCTTTGAGGGACGATACGTATTTAAATTTTAAATAATTTTTTATAATCCTTTGAATGTTCATGATTTAACAACGTTTTTTAATAATATACTAACAAACTTATTTCATCATAATTATAATTATCATAAGTGTAAAGTATATGCATTAATGTTCCACTTAAAAAGATTTAAAGTTCCATTCGTTCTATATATAGTGTGTAATATCAAAAGTTTTCAGAGGTATATGAGATGCATAAATTTTCGGACATAAAAAAGCGATTATACTTCAAATCGTTCGTAATAAAGCTTTAAACATACTATGAGGAACGTGAGCGTAGGCAAGACATGGCTGACGATTTTGCGGCACAGCGAAGCAATCAGATCACGATGGCCTTAAACTAGTTTTGCTAATTATGTCGTTCATTCATTGAAAGATGCAATTTTCCGGAATAAATCATTCAGATATATACAATGCGAGAAAAAAGTAAACGCATGGTGAATGTATAAGCGTGCAAAAATATTATTTTAAAATTGATATTTTGCCATTTATTTATAAAATTTTGCAAATGGATTTCGTCATTGTTAAGGTATACAAATTATTTAAGTATTGCGTGAGATTGTAGTCATTTAAGATCGAACAATATTTTCATCATTCAAATTATTGCACGTTCTGCTGAATACTAACCAACGCAATGACGAAAAAAATCAAAACCACAACCAATTTCTATATCTGTATTTACAGAGAAACCTGTCATCATTGATCTTTATCAAAACAGCTTGTAATTAACGTGAAAACGAACTTTCCGACATAGAAATAATTCCGATTATAAACTAAATCTCACGGGGTAGAAGCGTAAAAATTATGTCGCGTACTGTACGAAAGGCTATCATCATTACAACCTTTCAGAGCGGGCTTCGAGCACGGGGAAAATTACGGTAATAATATGGCGAGCATTCTCGTAAAAAAGAAACTATAAAAAGAGGTCGTTCGCATGTTAGAGTTCACAATGCGCAATGCTCTCTGTCTCTCTTTCTCTTTTGACTCGTATATATTCCGCATTTGCTTTGGGTATTCAAAAACATACGGCCGGAGCTTGCGCACAACGCGTGCGCGCGTTATTTAGTCGCGTGGATTGTGATGTAAGGAGAAAAAGAAAGTGCACAGCGGTATATGTTTGACGAAATGCAAATTTCTTTGGTTGGCGTGATGAGCAATAAGAATTTTTCAAATAATTATAATGCGTGTAGCTGAAGAATATGATGTTAGTAGATACCTGTATTTGTGTTAATATTAAACAGTTTTGTTAATTACATTTTTCAACAACTATTAAGATGTATTTTTCATTATTGCTGTAATTCTCTGGAGCCAACATAGATAAAATAAAGTCTACAATATAAAAACATGCTTAAACATTCTCATGTTATTAAATATATATTTGTCAAACAAACAATTATTATACAAAAATTACAAAATTTAATGAAGATTTGCTTGTAAACAAAAAAACATCTTAAATAGTTTATAAATTTAAGTGCAGCTTAATGGTTATTAACAACATTTTTCTCGTATCATATTTTTTTTTAAATATGACAGTCACAAATATTCACTATAATATATATCAATACTATTTACCTTGATCCTAATAAATTATAAATAATACATTTTTTTATACTATAAAATAAATAATGATAAATAATAATAAATAAATTGAAGTTTGCTAAGAAAAATGTTATAGAAATATCTTCATTTTATTACTCTTCAGATGTAAATTTTTTTTTACAAAATTATTTTATAGTTAATACAATTTGCACAAAATATTTAAATTATTGTCACGTTGACATTTATTTAGCTAACAATCGATGGGCACGAACAAATAATGATGTTAATTGATTTGTTTTTGCATATTTACTAATGATTAAAAGGAATCAGTACCTGATTTACACGGTTGTCCTACCATTAATCCAATAGACGAATTCAAGTCATAATGTTTACCTAATAATAAAAAAAATATTTAGTATTCAGTATTACGTATTAGTGTTTGGTAATAAGTAACATTAGTGTTTTACATTGATGTGTTGCATTTTTCAAGAGAACTTTTAAAACTCATTTGGTTAAGTGGTGAAGCAGAGTCTTCCATACCCTTATACATCCGACTCGATGGTTGAAATTTACTGTCAAATCACGTATAATCAGCGATTAGTGACAGATGCCTAATATCAACTGTAATTCCATACATTTTTAAGTTTAACTTTGACTACAATTTTATTAGCAGGTTCAATACCGTAAATTTGAGATATAGCATATATATCATTGGAATTTAAACTATGTAAATCTAAAATTTCATCATATTTGAACATTTTCTGTAAACATAAACTTAAGTATTTTAAAAATTATGTAGAACGTAATTTAAACTAAAACAACATTACGTTGCGATGCAAATAATTATAGTATGACAACGAAATTGCCAACAATTTTTATAAAGGAGATTAAAATGCTATAAAAGTGTTTTTCAAGTGTTAAGAAATATTTTCGTGTAAATAAAACGTTCCGATATATACGTTGTAGTTATTTCAATTTAAAAGTTTCTGTAAGTCATAAAACCTTTAATAAGAGTTTTATAACGGCAAGCTTTTTGGACCATAGCGTACTTGAAATAGGTATATATAAGGATGTATCGAAAATCAATGGAAGAAAAACTCACATAAACATCATACAAATTCTAAAAATAATACTATTTCTAAACTGTTCTTTATTGGTGTTATAAAAACTCAATAATATACCTTTGAAGATTGAAGATAACCAGATCTGCTAGTTTTAACAACAGTATCAATAAGACCTTCACGACCAGCCATACAATGAAAGTAAAATTTTTGAGCTTTGATACCAGTCAGAAAACGCTCATCAATAAAACCTCCAGCTCTTCAGATTGGATCATGTGCTGGAAAGCTAGATAAACTTTTATTACTTATTATTAAAAGTGGACGTTTTCCTTCTAGTTCAATTTTGTTTAAAAGGCAAGAAATTTACATAGTATTGACGGTAGAACCTTTGGCATCAGATTGAACCACGCGCTGCAAATTATTATTAGATATTGTTAGTGTACACATTTGGAGTTATTTTGCTTTTTCTTTGTCTAGTTGTGTTAGGACTTTTCCAATATGTTTCTTCTATTTTTGCTGTTACAACGTCGATTGAAAATATCAAATATTCAAGAATTGAATGTTATTGTATTAAAAAATTATATTTCTTTTCTTTATATATTTTCTTTCTTACCTATGTATATTTTCTCCATTTTTTTTACATTCACCAATAATTTTAGAACATTTTGTATCAGCTTTTTTTTAACTAAAATATCTTTAATACCTGAAATAAATTCAATCTTTTGTAAATAGAACTGAAAAACTTTACCGAAGGCAGTTAAAAATTTTCTTGAAGTTGCTCCTCCATATAATTAAAAAATACAATTTATTAAAGCAAATTGAATAGTTCTATAATGTTTTTTATCAAGTACTTCACAAAGCAATTTTCCATTACGAATAATAACTTCAGTTTCAGACATAGTTTTGAGATTTTTGAATTCAGTACCACATTTCTAAGGTCGTGGTTTTTGTGTTTTCCGTTCTTTACATTCTATTTTAGCACTCGGATTGAGATTAATTAATGCTCTTCCAGGAGGAATAACATTTGTAATAATAGTAGAAATTACTTATTTACCAGACCGCATAGGAACTGATTTTATAATTGCTGAAGGAAGTAAAATTAGTCTTTGTTGTACAGGTGCAAGTACAGAAGCTAATAAAAGTTGCATAATCTTCTTTTTCAAAGAATGTTTCACGAAGAGTTAACCTTCCATTAGGTAAAAATATTGATTAGATACATTAGTTATAAAATAATCTTCAGCTTGAACCAATTAATTCTGAGGAAAGTGTGCATTCATTTCATCTCCATCAAAATCTGGATTATATATGCCTTGAAGTCTGTACAATGGAAGCGAATAATATTAGGTTTATGAAGAGTTGGCTGTCGGTTTAATAAAAACACATCTCCATTTTGTAAATGTCGATGAACTATTTTCGTGCCTTAAAAAAATTTGTTTTTCCATTCATTGTCAAAAGACATTTATCTATACTTTCTCTCTGTATATAATCAGTAGGAGATAAATATGTAACAAACATTTCAATTTCAACTTTCACAGCACCTGGTTGTACATCTGGACCATTTAAGACTAACTCTCTTAATTCTGCAAAATTCCATGGTGTTTCTGGAACAGCGTGTAGAAACTTAATAATAAAAGTTTCTGGAGTACAAATTTTGCCTATATTTAAATTAGAATCAGGTGTAATGATAGATCTAGCTGCATAGTTAACTTTTGTATGCATCTTATGCATGCGGTTTAGATGACAACGGTGATATGTTTCACATTGAACAATAGGGTCTTCATAATTTATTAAATTTTAATTTAAACTCTTTGTATGTACCAATCAATTAGTTTAATTAAGCGTCGAGTGGGTTAAAATTGTGAAAGGTCTAAAAATTTTCTACGGAACCGCCCATCAATAACGGACTATATCAATGATGCCATTCTCTTTGCATAAGATTATTTTTTGACAATATAATTTATCGATCCATGGTGATAGATGTGGTGTATTAAAAGGGCAGAATGTCAATTCTTATACAAATTAATCACAAACAATTCATGTACGCCTGTACGCTTTAAAGAACGATAAATATTTAAATTTTCAATTATTTAAATATTAATTAATTAACTTAGATGTAAGGTTTATACGGAAATGTTCTATATCTAAAAAGATTTAAAGTTTCATTCATTTCATATATAGTGTATAATATCAAAAGTTTTTAAAGATATATGAGGTGCATAAAATTTCAGACATAAAAAAGTGATTACACTTCAAATCCTTCGTAATAAAGCTTTAAGTATGCTGTAAGGAATACGAGCGTAGGCGAGACATGGCTGGCAATTTTGCGGTGTGGCGAAGCAATCAGATCCCGGTGGCCTTAAATTAGTTTTGCTAATTATGTCGTTTATTTTGTAAGAAATAGTTTTAAAGAAAGGGTGTACATTTATATTTATCATGAATTCAGTAACTTAAATATTTATTGCAACAAACAGATTGTTCAAGATTGTCGTCATTCATTTACAATAGTCGTATATACTCACCCTCTATTGCAAACAATATATTACATGTGACGGAAATATAATCAAAATTTTGCGACTATTTATCTTTTGGAATAAAATGACGGCACCAATAGTGGAACCGCCGTATTTTCTTTCGTTGTTTTTTATAAAATTACCTTATGCTGTCTTCGCACGTTGTTTCATGATTATATTTTGTTCCCGCATAAAAATATTATATGAGATCGTCATTGAAATCTCATGTAAATCTCATAGATCTCATATGAGATCTCATAAAGTTCTCAAATGAGATCGGTATACGAATTTCAAACATATGAGATCTATATGAGATCTCATAAGAGTTCTCATGTGCAGTTTTAATTAATTAATAAATAATTTATTTTGAATGTAAAAGTATGAATAAATATAATGTCGTATTGAATATGTAGAAGTAGAACGAAATATAATATTAGTAATAAAATTTATTGATAAAACTTTATTGCTCTTTTCCAGATCAACAAAAATATACTATTTATTCATACTTTTACATTAAAAATAAATTATTTATTAATTAATTCAAATTGCAGATCAGATCTCATATGAGATCTATATGAGATCTACATGAGATTTTAATTACGATCTCATATGAGATCTATATGAGATCTACATGAGATTTTAATTACGATCTCATATGAGATCTCATATAATATTTTCACGCGAGTTACCACGACTAATGCATGATTAAAATTATTGCACTTTCTACTGAATACTAACTAACGGAGTCACATAGAAAATCAAAACCGCTATCAATTTCTATATCTGTAATTACACAGTAACCTTTCATCACTGATCTTTATCATAATACCTCTCAATTAACATGAAAACGAACTTTTCCGAAATAGAAGTAATTACGATTATAAACTGAATCTCATGGGGTAAAAGCGTAAAATTTAAGTCGCGAACTATATGAAAGGCTGTCGTAATTACAGCCTTTCAGCGCGCGGGAGAATTACGGTAATAATATAGCGAGCATTCTCGTAAAAAAGAAACTATAAAAAGAAGTCGTTCGCGTATTAGAGTTCACGTGTCGCCATCTCGTCTGCCTTCACAATACGCATGCTCTCCGTCTCTCTTTCTCTTTCGACCCGTATATATATTCCGCATTTGCTTTGGGTATTCAAAAACATACGGCCGGAGCTTGCGCACACCGCGTGTGCGCGTTATTTAGCTCCGCGGGTTGTGATGTGAAGGGAAAAAGAAAGTGCGCAACGGTATGTTTAAGAAAATGGAAATTTCAATTGTTGGCGTAATGTGCATTTTTTAAATAATAATAGATGTGATTTAAATCGTGTCTTGAATTAAAACTACGTGTAAAATTATTGACTAAGAACTAAATTTATTATTTTCAATATTTTTTGCAATAAAAGTCATCGCATTTTGATGGTTTATTCTTAGTGGCTTGCACGTAATATAGAGTAATTTAATAACTGTCAATATTGATCTGAGTATTTAAACTTAAAAGACACTTTGCATTTAATTTAATCAGTGTTACTTCGAGGTGACGTCTTCATCTTTAATTGTCATTCGTTCGGCGTTTAAAAATGACATTTACTAATATTGATTTTTGTTCTTAACGAATTCCAACAATGCTTTGCTTTTATTATTTTCATCTTCAAATGTCTTTTTTTAATTCGTACTGTTTAACTTCTTCTGAACTTTCCATAATTTATGAAAGCGCCTTATTGCGAAATGGATGTGCAGAAAATATGCACAAAATGCAGAAAAATATTGTTTATTTATACCCAATTTAACCCAAAAATTCTGTTATATATTGCCCCAAAATTACCCCCAATTAGGAGTAATTCCGGACACAAAAGGGGTTCTCCGTGGGATGCGAAATAATTAAGAATTAATTAATTTTGATGACATTCCAAAAATAGTATAAACAATATTATTGAAGTTCAAATGTGTTCGAGCAAACAGATAACTATACTTAAATCAGTGCTTTCGTAAAAGCTCTACGGACTTCCGTCACGTCGGTAACACTGATCTCGACGTAGCTACTCAGGCTGCAAGTAAAGTGGTGCACTCTGGTTGCGCAGCTGTTGATTTTCGATTCGCGCCTGTATATATATATATTATATACACACATATAGCACAGAGCGCAGTAGATATATATACACAGCCACCGCGAATCCTTTCGGTACAGTTGTAAAGCTCTCGCACAGGCGCCAGTGTCATGATAATTTGCGAGAGGCGAAAGGGCACGGGAGGAAAAAGAGAGCAGCACAATACGAGAATATAGAGCCTTATCGGCTCCCGAGATAGCTTTGCTTCTCTCCCGCGAGAAATAACGGCGCGACTGCATTAATATATATCTATATAGATGAAGTCCCCTTCCGGGGCGTCATAAAAACTTTTTCAGCCTCCAGTCTTTCGTCTTTTCCGCTTGCGCGAACTGCTGTCCGTAAATCATCGGCTCGGTCAGTATACTCACGTATATATATATTATACTTCTTTTGTGCTTTGACTTCGACTATTAAGTGTAAGTAGGCTATAAATCGTGTAACGCGTGTATTCAATGATAGGATTTTGCAACATTTTATCATGTTGATTAAAAATAAATATAATACATAATCTTTTTCGTGCGCAACAGCATATAAAATTAACCATCCTTATTATAAGATTTAAGCATAAAGGAGGTCTCTTGTCAAATATAGATCTAACAATTTCTTAGCATCAAATGACAGCAATTTTTTTTATGAGTAACACGAGGAAAATCCATTGAACTTAATTCTGCGAAAAAAACATAATACATTTTATATATATACACACACTTATTGATAATTTTGTGAAGCAAAAATGATTTCTTCTGGACGATAAGATCAAAGGCCTCAATCGGTTATCCCATTAGTTAGAGGATATAAATTTCTTCCATTTGGTCTGTACACAAGGAAATGATAGATCATTTGTGGCGTCTTAGTTGTTACAAATTATACTTTCCTTGACTGATAAACTAGAAAAATTATCTTGAAATGATACATGTGCACGAATGAGCAGAAAACCCATTATTGTCTAGGAGCCTTAAATTAATAAATAATCTCGTTATAATACTAGGTACGGGTGTAGATTATGAAAAAATAATACTGAGACCAAATTGGAATATTATTATTATTCCCATGTGAAAAAGTTATATATAAACTACGTACGAATTATGTCTGATATTCTATACAGAATTTATGTATATAGACTGTGTTCCAAAATGAATAGTCTATATTTTCAAAAAGTTTATTAATTATTTTATCGAAAAAATGACATTTTAGAGGGTATTGAAAAATTATAAGCGATTATACTCATCCTCATGAGGTCGATATCCAGGACACGGCAGAGGCCTTGCCGACACAGACAGGCAGTCACCGAGATTCGTTGAGACGAAGTTGCCAACTGCCAACCATCCTTATCACTAGTTCGTCGTCACTGCTGCACGAGTCGTCATCGCTGTCGGAGTAGGCTGTCCTCTTGTCAGGGTCAGAGGATGCTTACTCAACATAACCCTATAATCTTCAAAATAATTATAACAAAGTAATTGTCCGTGTCGGCAGCTGGATATCGACCTCATGAGGATGAGTATCATTGCTTATAATTTTTCAATACCTCCTAAAATGTCATTTTTTCGATAAAATAATTAATAAACTTTTTGAAAATAGACTATTCTTGAATCTTCTGGCTTATGTTGAGCTTATGTATAGACTAATGTATAGATCATGCATGTTTATTTTCGAACACAATCTATACATAAACTCTATATAAAATACCAGACATGATTTATGCATAATCTATATGTAACTTTTTTACATGGGTTCTGAGTAATAATAAAACTACTATTTCGATAATCAGAAACACACTATTCATTCAATTTTCTCTGATTGCTGGTATAATAGGAATAGATAAATGAAATCGCTTGCCTTGGCCAGTACAAAAAGCAACGTGCAGCCCCAGTAGGGAGGCCATATAAACTATACATAGATTTTAGTTTTTATTATACTATGAAATTAAAGCTAATCTTTCAAAATCTATCACATTTGATGTTATATGTAGTGCTGCATTGTAATATAAATATGAGTTCAAGAATGAATTTCATTCTATATACCTTTTTGCTTCCTTACTGGAGGAAGCTTTGTGGTGAACAGATTCTCGAGACAAAAAATGCTTTGTGGTGAACAGATTCTCGAGACAAAAAATGTTCAATAATTGTTTTAAGGCAATATTTGTTGATTTTGAGAATTTTTTTGTGGGTATGTAAATGCTTTATGTCTCGGAAGCGAATCGACCAATTTTCGTCCGATAAAGCTGAATATTTGTCTTGCTAAGAATTCGGTATCCTGATGGGTTTGAATTTTTACGATTCAGTGTTAATTTATTTAGATTTTGCTCTTTGGGTCAAAATTCTATTTTTGTAAAATTAATTTTTTTATAGCCAATTTTTTTAATATTCAAAATTTTTATTTTCGATTTTTTTAATATTTTCACCAAATATTGTTTATATATTATGAATTCTCTGTATGCAGAATAAAATTCTACAATTTAAAAAAAAAGTTGAAAGCTATATTTTGTCATAAGTTATTGATGAAAACGTAATATTTTGTAAATAGGTTACATTAAATAAAAAATTATATTTATCTTTATGTATTACTTTGGCTTTGATAATAACAAAATTTGTATCTATAAGTTGTATAATTTATTAAAAATATAGATGTACACAATTACATTATTTTAAATTACAATTTAATAAAAGGAATCGATAAAATAGTTTGAGGAAGCTAAGCTTGTATACTATTCTAAACTTATATTACAGACTCAATGGTCATTGAGTTTGTTCCTTAAAAATTATAGATACACTTGCCAGATTATTTTAATAAAGATTCCCATGTTACATATTGCTTAAATCTAAACAAAATTCTTTGAATACTGTACACGTTAATAATTTTTCTTTATTTTTTATAACAATCAGGTAGGCATATACGTTAATACATATATTTTTAATACAAATCATATTTTAAATAACCTACTCTTACAGTTGTTATCAATAATATTTTGTTAGATACATTGACAATAACTTTGTTAAATTTTATTCTATAAGATATTTTCCAATAATCTTTTGCATGAAATATTAGTGCCCCAGGAACCTATAATACGTAGAAATATGATAGTTTAATACTTATATTTTAATGAACTTCCATTTATGTCTGACTACTTTAAAATGAAATTCTATATGCTTCTTAAGATGCTCTAAGATGTTTTTTAATACTATTCTAAACTTATAATATAGAATCAATGGCCATTGATTTCGTCGCTTAAGAATAAATTTTAAGACATCTGTTAACTGCAGTTAACTTTGTCGAATCTTAAATACTAATAGCTTCTATAACAGCTTACAATCTAAGATTTATTTTTTTCTGGCGGGAAGTGCGAGGTTTTGTTAATTTTGTCTGAGTGCGAGATTTGGAATTAATCATTTTGGTATTGTTAAGTATTTTTGGTTGGGATATAGAAATTAAAGGTGGACGATAAGTGTTTATGTCTGGAAGAGTGAAGGTCGTAGGAAGGATTGCTCGTGAAATCTGGCGATTGCGTCGTCGAATAGAGCGGCGAATGCGTTGTCGGAATGTGGAAGTGGATTTACAGACTGACAGCCAACTGCGCGAAACCTGGGAGGCATTGGACAGAGATTGGGTGTCTAATTTGGATAAGATTATCTGGGAGATTTCTGTTGGTAATTGTTTTATAAAGTCAATTTGGGTTTGTTGATAGATGCCGAGATAGCTCATAAAATTCTTGAAGGAGTCCATTGTGATGTTTTTTATGGTAACTCTTTACTTTTCAAGAAAAGTAGAGCAAGTGACGACGGGAGGTCCAGTGGTGCCTTATATACCCACCGCTGACGCACCTGATTGGTCGACGGTTATCGACCAATCAGGATGCAGCTTGGGCACCCGATAACCGTCGACCAATCAGAATAGAGCTTGTACCTGATTGGAGGATACCAGCCAATTGCTTACAACTGAACATTTCGTGGAAAACTATACAATATTTTTCTATAACTCTAAACAGAACTAAAAAGCATTAACAGTTAATATTTTCCATAAAATATTTTCAATTATTTTCGTGAAAAATTTATTTTTTGAATTTCAATTCAATAAAAAGAATCGATAAATTAGTTTGAGGAAGTGCCAATGAATTGGCAGCGGTTTTTTTATAAAATTATTTTGAATTTTCAGCTTCTTTTTAATTTTTTTTATATCTTACAGATTATCCACTTTATTTCACTCATTTCAGATTATATTTGGTTAAAATTTCAAGCAATTCTCTTTATTTATTAAAAAAAAAAATTATTTTAGAAAAATTTGTGTTTTTGCTGTCGCACGATAAATAATGTAAAAATTATCCAATCATCTTGAAATTTAACACAGATGTAGTTTTTATATATCGTCAGATCAAGTTCGTTGCTCAAAAAAATCTGTCCTCTACGACCAAAGATATTGCAAGTTAAAAATTTCATTTAAAAATTTTCAAATCCCGGGTTTCCTAGAGACTACTTGATGTATCGATTTAAAATTTTAACCAATTATGAAATTTATTGCAGACTATATATGATTAAAATTTCAGGAGATTATCTTCATTTGTTTTTTAGAAAAAAATGTTGTATAATAAAGTATTTATGATACGAAAATATTCAAGACAAAATGATAAAAGTATAGGAATATCTGAATTTTAAATTTTATTTTGTTAAAAAAAACAAACAATAGTTTCAAGTCTTTCTACTTTTTAAACGATTTAGCAACTGATTTTCCAATGCTGTCTTCGATTGCTTACGATTTCATTCATTATGTTTTAACGAAACCTAACTGAAATTTTAGATTTTCCGGCAGACTTTTACAATATTTTTGGTCTTTTTCATATCACAAATACTTAAAAAGTAAGAGGTAATAAAAGATATATTATTTTTTAACGGAATAGAACATATTTTTTAGAGAGTCTGCACTTTTCTTATTCTTTATAAAATTTTAATGTTCATGTACAAATGGTTATTCACGTGACAATTATGTAATTCACTAGGCTTTTAACATCGAATTACGGATTCTGCTTAAACTTTGGAGAATTCTTCTATATGACAGAAAATGAAGAAAGCTACGGTGGCACAGTTAAACGTCTTAAAAAAGTCGACTTCATTTTAAGCAATTGTTAAAAATATCCTCTTTTTGATATGTCAATCATTAACTCTGGAAAAATCTCAGATAAGATCTTAAAAATGAAAACGAAAATAACCACACTACGATGGATGCATCGGTCGAGAGTGTAGAGCAGTCGAGAAGTGGTAGTCGTCTAAGTTGAGCGCGAGACAGTAAATGGAACCTGATATTTTGAATTATACAATCATTTACGTGGGTTTCTTCTGCACTCGTCTTAGACTCCTTAGCGTTATGTGTTAAGGGTGATCTACCTAATATTTGTTTTATTTAATGACCGTATACACAAAAGATTCAAGATAGGCCAGTTAGTAGTCATTATATGGCTACTCTCATTCCTGTGGCTAAAAGAGTAACATTGGTCCAGACCCCCATCGAAAATTTAGAAAGCGACGGCGGCAAGTTTAATGCATATCAACAATCCAGATGCTAACGTGGCCAGTAGAAGCAGACGTTAAACGTGTCCAAAGTCAGACTTCTAAATTAGAAATATAAATTAGATCTTTAAGATATTGGATCTCCACTAATTATATTCTGTTAAAATATAGTACTATTTTTGTTTAAAGTTACTGTTTAAATTGTCGTTCTATTAGTTTATTCGTATAATTTACACACCCTCAAGATTACCACTTACCCCTTTACATTTTAAACAGCCTATCTAAAACCAGACCTTCACATTGATCCTCATTCACTCGATACTCAACCACATCCATATACCCTGCATCGTACCAGTCCTTACAACAACAGCTCGACACACGACCCCCTTTTTCCAATTCCACATCGACCTTTTGCTCGCTCACCTCGTGTTTGCAGTCGCACTCATTCATGCCTCTATCTTCACTTCCATCTCTCCCTCCTTATCTTTCCTTACTACTTCTCTTCCTCTCTTTCTTGCACACACACACATATATACGTTTATACACATATACTTCTTCCCTCTCCTCACCTCGACCGATGGCATATATACACACACGTGTGTAGTGCGCGGTGCGCGCGCGGGAGGAAGAAGCGCACGCGCGCTGCCCGGCGTCTATACGTGTATACATAAGTATATATACACATATATATATATATATATATACATATACACTCGCGAATCAACGCGCACACGGGGCTGCTGCTGCTGCGGCTGCTTTGGCGGGAACGCGCGGAAAATCGAAATCCCGCACCGTCAGTTAGCCGCGTGCCGCGACTAGGGGCGGTCGCTCGCTCTCTGCTCTCTGCTCTACTCTCTCGGTCAAGCGTTGACACGACGCAGTCGCCCTTTGCCCTTCCTTCCTTCCTTCCCTCTCTTTCCCTCTTTATACACCTTCTTCCCACTTCCAGTGTAGCTTTAATATAAGTCTAGTGCAACTAATTACTACACGCTGTTAAATCGTTCTCTGAGCTTTTTTTCTTTACATGCGCGTTGATTTATAACGCTTCGCGAGTGTTCACCCGCGCGTGTCATTAAAGTAAAGAAAAAAACACATTAAGAACATACACATACACGCGCATGTAACAAGCGTTTTGACGCTCGCGAGCGTGCTGGTGTTCAATTAGCGCTTGAAGGCGCTCGTAAATTTGAATGAATTCTCATGGTTTTACGAGCTGCCGCAGTTGCCGTGGCGGCTTCTACCAACGCTGCCGCCTCATCGCAGCTTTTTAATTACATTAAACTGTCACGAAGAGCGCGCCGAAAGAGCAGCGTATTATAACACTGTTGTTGTCGGTGTATTATTATTATTACAACGCCCTCGGTGAGCAATGGCTATTAGATTCGCGCGGACCATCCCCGAAAGAGTCCCGTTACTCAAGGTCACCACCAATAACAGCAGCAGCAGTAGCAGCAGTAGGCGAAGGTAGTAGTATAGTATACACTATACAGTACTCGTCCGGCTGACCACTCACACGTCTGATTCCACAACAGTCGAAATGTGTCGCCGGCCCCGATAACGCCACGCGTCGCAGTTATCGCTGTACGGAACGTGTGTGTATGTGTGTGTGAGGGAGAGAAAAAAATAATTTTGCCGTCGATAAGAATTCATTATCGAGAGCCGTGTTATATCGTTTCGCACTCGTCTATATATATGTATACATACACGCTACTGAGTAAACGATAGTATAGCCGCCCTTCTGAATGAGCGTCCGGGATTGATCGCCACGCACGTAAGTATGCGTCGCGCTCACGAGGGAAAGGCAAATCTCGGCCGCGCCATGCAGGGACAGCGCGTTGTAACCCTATCGTCCCCCTCATCCTCTTCCCTCGTTTTCTTGCTACTTCTGTTAACGTTA
Source organism: Torymus tubicola (assembly GCA_035583055.1). Lineage (NCBI taxonomy): Eukaryota > Metazoa > Arthropoda > Insecta > Hymenoptera > Torymidae > Torymus > Torymus tubicola. The sequence goes on from JAWWEQ010016963.1 coordinate 17,430, forward strand.
ACGTCAACCGGGTCTTTGGGGAACTCTAGTAATATTGAAACCCCATGCCCACCGAATCTCTCGGTGTTGATTCCCGAGTCGGATTCCCGACTGCTGGATAACGGCAACATCGCGTACCGGGGCCACGTGTATCCAGCCAGTGCTACATGGCGCGACGAGAAGACAGGCGAAACTCGGGGCTGCATCTGCCAGGTGACCTCGAAGCCCTGCCTGCGCAAGTGCTGCGCTGCTGGCGAGCTCATACCTCGCAAGGAGGAAGTCTCCAAGGACAACAAGTGTATCAGACATCCGGACGGTTACCAACCTATTGCCATTACGAACCCGGAGCGCGTCTCTCCGGCTATACGTGCCGAGATGGAGACGAAGCCGAGTCTCGAGGATTGGTTTGTCCTCATAGAAGACTCGTATGACTGCGACGGACCTAACTCCACGTGGCTTGATCCCGAGCATTTCCCCGAGGACGATGCTTACGAGTTGCGCTCCAACGGTACTCTTTGGTGGATCTCCGAGGGTGAACTTCCAATTGGTGGCTTCTGCGTGGACCGACAGCTCGGCGAAGACGACCTCACTGTGCTTGCCTGCTTCGCTGAGAGCGCGTTTGAAAAGGAAGAGTATCCACTGAACATCATGTGGATTGGTTACTTTCTCTCGTTGCCGTTCCTCCTGGTAACGTTCCTCGTGTATGCCATTATACCTGAGCTGAGGAATATCTACGGGAAGACGCTCATGTGCTACGTGTTGTCGCTGTTTCTCGCCTACGCGTCCATCTGCGCGGCGAGGTTCAGCAAAGCTGGAGACCGCGTATGCCAAGCTTCGGGTGAGTATATATAATATATACAGTTGCGTGATGTACTGCCGCTGTTGCTCCTGATGTGTATTGTGATTGATTGTTGCCGATGCCTTTTCCGGCAGTATATACATATATATATGAAATTTTTCTCATGCGCGAGAGTGAGTTTTGTTACGGGCGTCACGTTTGACTGGCAGATGAATTAGGTGTGCGGTGTAGTCGTGATATTTTTTCCGCGGGAAAAGAGAAATTCTGGGAATTTTCGTGTTTTCAAATTGAAAAATTAGGAATCATTTGTCATACGTGCTTTATATGAGAAAAGGAATGAGGGTTTTAATTTCTGGCCGATGATTAACGAAGGTTATTTCTGTATGCACACCTATATAATTTATTTTATGGAGAGATATTGGCATTAATGTCCCTCTTTGTTTTGTAAAATTGTATTATTAGAAATTTGTTTTACGTACAAAAAGTTGAAGGGTCATAAAACTTAATTTAATTACCCCCTCTTGATGGCCCGTAAAAGTGTAACAAAGTCAATATTAAAGCCATTTATTTCATTAGTATCTATATATATATTTAGGACTTCAAAGATTTTTTTATATTTAATTTCAATGTAAAAATAAACCTCAGATTTCGAAAAAAAAATCTCGACTATCAATTTCATAAGATAAGATGACTACCGTGCAACTATAAATAGTAAAATATGATACAGTTTTTAAATAATCAAAATTTATTAGCCATTTCTTATTTATACGACTTTCAAAGATGAAAAGAAAAATATTCCTGAGCTAGCTAAGTACCTATATTTCAGATACCGTAAATGTACTCTCTTTTCAAGCCGAAACCTCTTATCACTTCTCCTTTTTTCCAAGCATTAGTATATCGCTAGTCATTCAAGGAACGGCATGAATGGCTACAGGTTTTTGATGCTATTTATTTTCACTGTTACGCGTTCTATTTATTCTTTAACTTTCGTCAACAATACTAGAATATTTTGTTTTCTCTAGCTTATAACGTAATTAAAACGAGCTTTCTGAATTTCATTTCATGAATATGCGCCAATAATTTTATTAACGTAAATTTTATGTTACTGCATCTTCTCAATTACTCATTATGGCTTTATTGGAATATTGCAACGTATATAAAAGCATCGGTTGTTGGCAAACGATTTGAATTTGAATAGTGAGCGTTCCGGGAAACCTTTGAAAAGAAAAATCAGTTGTGGCATCTTTTTAATATGATCCCACAGCTATCAATTATTCATTATAATATAAAAACGTCATATATTAAATTTAAAATTTTCATACAAAATATTAAAACCGATATCATATATGTGAATATAATAGAAATGAAAAACATCTTTTAACCATAATGTTATTTTTATATGTTTAATAATTTTGGTAATGAATATATAACCTCGTATATAGTAATTACTAATATTATCTATTTATAAAGAAGCAGCGAAAGTCCGAAATAAAAATGATATTCCTATGAACGTTATAATCATTGAATCATTGTGGAATTCCTATTTTCGGTCGTAAAAAAGCTCTTCTCTGGGAAAGATGTTTACATTATCCGATGAGAACCTAACAGGTATTTATCCAAGAGTCAATCTGGTAAATATTAGTTTCGCGGGTTATGAAAGCTTTCATTAAGGCGAAGAAAAAAAATTCCTTTCCAATTATTCTTAATCGTGTAAATTATAGGGGGACACTATACTTTTTATACATTGCGAAGTTTTATCGTGAGAAGCGTTTGCTTGTCATTAGATTTAATTGATATTGTCGAATAATATAGAACTTTTTAGTTCTCATAAATCTATATTGTCATGGGTTACTAGAATAATGCGTATGACGTTAAAAAGAGCTTTACAAATTTATATATACTACAGCTTTACGATGGAATTCTTTATTAGCTGTTTACTTTTACAGTTTAAAGATCATTGTAGATTCTTAATGAAGAAAAAATTGTTATGATTATAACGTGAAAGCTAGTAAACAGTTCAATTTAACAAAGGGTACACTATATTTACGATGTTTGTGTGATAAAATAAAAGTGCGTATATGGGAGTATCGCTATATTTTACTATATATTTATTTTGTTTTATGAAGTTTTTTTTACCGATTTCAGTCACTAAATTTTAACAAGTATAAGTAAAATATAGTTTGAATAAAAATAAATATTTTGCTTAACCATGAATATAATAACTTCATTTAGTTTTCTAGTTATATTTTATTCCTTATTTATTTTACTTTTACAAATTTAATTACAATATAAAGTTATTTGTATATATTAAAGATAAGTTTGAGTGCAGTGTATCTCACTTGAGAAGAAATTCTTGGTAAATTCTATTCTTAATGAAAAAATGTTGTATTACACAACAGTACTACATTATACCTTCATACTTTTTCAAATGAAATGTTTCTTATTAATATAATTTACTGAAAGTTATGCTAATAATAATATACTAAGACTGTTAAAGGAAAGACACATTTGTGTATATACTTTACTTTTCTCAGTATTTGTGAAGTTACTTTGGTTCACAAAAGTATGCTAAAAAAAACGACACATGAAAGAGGCTGCCCGACAGCTTAGATCAAAGAACTTAAAATATGGAAATTTTGGGACCAACGAAAATCACCTCGAATGGCATAGGTCTATACATAAGATTTTACGTTTTTTCATAAAATATTTGCATAGCCAAATATGTGATCAGGATTAGTACATAATTTATTATTAAAATAATTTTTTTTAACTTTTAAAAAAATTTTACCCTTTTTTTCCACCAATATTGACATAGATTTTCATAAAAATTTAATATTTGTTGTATATATTTATATTAGATAGTTAATACTTAAAATTTTCCTTAACGATTCCTATAGACTCCGCGAACAATAAACTATTTCTTCTCATGACGAAATACAAAGCAATATTAAAACTTATCAGCAATCAGTAATTTTCATCATAATATATCATTATTTACCTTAATAAAAGTTTTAAACTAATTTTTTATTTCCATTTTCGAAAAAAACTTTTTTAATGAAATTTCGCGCAGTGACGAAGAAAAAACACCTCGTCTAGACTTCTCTAATTTACGACCAGACTCACACACAGCAAAGAGCCATGCATATAGAAAAAAAGCGCCTGCCACTATGCAACTACCGCGGCATCCGAGTATTATAAGCACACCAAGCCTTTTCATTTACCGAAGCGACGAAAATTATGCTAATGTCCCAATTAACAGCCTCGCGAAATATCCGTCCTTTTTTCATTTTTTACTCCTTTCTTCGACACCACTATACTACAACCCTTGTTGCGCACGCTCAAGTCATTCGTCTCGCTGGCCAAGGGCGCGCGCAGGTCTCGACGACGAAAACTCACTTATATCACGCGAGCTATTAACCAAGTATTCATATACATATGCTAAAGCGTGAGTGTGCACGTGTATGTATACATTATTATAAAGCACGGATATTTCGTGGTAAACGGGTCGACGCAACGGGTGGAGCATGAGCCCCTCCATCGCAGGGGTTCACTCGGTTTTTTTTTAGAGAGGAGGTATAGCATAGAAACGGGAGTGAAAAAGTTTTACTATATATATATATATATACACACACACACACATGTATATATGTGTGAGGTTTCTGCTATGCATGTTTGTTTGCTCATGGCAAGGGTGCGGTGTTGTGTGTGTGTGTGTGTGTGTGTGTGTGTCGTCGTTGGCGCATTTACATATCGACAAACATAACGACTTTATGCGACTTACGCAAGGCTATACCTATGCTCGATGCTCTGTACGTGCTGCATGCATGCGTGATGCCGGGAGAGGCCATGTGTATATACGTGCTCGCTTCGGGGATTCAATTCCTTTATGCAATTCTATTTTTCCTTTTTTCTTTCGTGTGAAAGAGAGACGAAAGGTGTGTAGTTGGTTAGCACTCGACGGCGTTAAGCGTGGTAGTGTATATATGAACGTCAAGCGTGACAGTTAAGAGTGTATAATAGGCTGGTTTGGGACGGTATTTAAAGAACATGAGTGCATCATTGTTTTTGAGAAGAAAAAATATGTAATTCAATTTAAATATAATTAAAAATCGATTATTCTAAAAGGCTTCCAGACAATGCGAAAATAGAATGGTTGAATAGTACATTGTTTTTATACCAAGTGTTTTGTCAAATTATTTTTTGCTTGAAACGTTGAGTTTCATAACTAATTGTAATATGATTATGATATAATATTCGCATAATTTGCCTATAAGAAATTTTTCGACGTTCTTATTTGAATATCGGAAAAAAGGTTGTACAATTGGTTAGGGAAACTTTTTAAATACAGTGTCTAAAAATAAAACCAACTCGTATCTACGTAGTTTGATACTATTTAAAGGAAGTAGTTATTATCGCAGACGCATACTATTTGCATCAGTATAACGAGAATAGAATTGTTACATTGAAGTAGTACTGGAATAAAGAGTGATATGAATCTAATTTGATTGATAACAAATTATGGATAAAATAGTGTAATTTTAATTCTCTATTTATATACTATCAATAAGTAAAATTTAATGCATTTCATTTGTATCTTTTAAAATGGTAACATGTAAAAATATATGTTAAATCTATCTACTCTATGCTGCACAAGAGCGCGTGACAATTGATTATAGATGCTAAACTTCTCTTTTAAGTACACGTAGCTATCGCTCACTGTCATAGGTAGAGGTTGACATATTCGAAGTTCGTACATACCAGTATGTATACTGAGAAAAGGATTTATTTATATTTAATATATTTAGTAACAGTTAATACGAAATAATTGATTTTGGGGAAATAAAGAAATTGTAAATGTGAAAATATTCACATTTGACTGAAATTCCAAAATATTACTATTAATGATGGCATATTAATAGTTAATATGCTTAGTTAATAAGAGTTCACAAAGAGTAAATATAAATAAATTTTTCTGTGTATTTTTAATATATCTTCTTATTAACTATAAACAAATTTTTCTCCCAGTGTACACGAGAACAAATTTCTTTTAATGTAAACAAACGTTTAATATTATTTTATTAATTTTTATATAATCTGTATTATAATATTAGTCAAGTATACATAGATTACTCTAAAAGGAATTGTTAATTTTAATATTTTAATATTGTAGAATTAAAATTAAAAAATAATAAAGTAAACTTTAATTTTTAGAATATTTTAATATAGAAACAAGATTTACTTGGATCAATACAAACCCTGAAACAATTTTGAAGTTATCCTATTAATTTTAAACAAAAACATAGTTTTTCAACGTCTTGCAGTGTTATAAAAACTTCTTTTATGGTAGATATCGATCCTATCTGCTCAAACATTATAATTTTAAACGTGTCACCTGCGCGCGAAAGAGAATTATGAGATTATTCATGAAGAAACTATTAAAAGAAGATCATAAAAGCTTCTGTAGATGAAAGCTTTAATATCCTAAAATATTGTAAAATATTCAAAAACTATGCTTATCTCACTCTGCTCCATAGTATATTCTACCAAAATAATCGCTATGAGGTTCTAATACTTCACGGGATTAATTAATGTCTTAAAACTTACCGAAAATAGATTAACAATACCTTCATAAGATACAATGGTACGATGTACGAGAATAGTTTAATACCCGTTAAATATTGAAACAAAGAGACATTCAACTTTGGTTTTTTATTTTTTACCTGTATAATAAAAATATCTAAGTATTTTTTTAAAAAATACAGTCGCCCTAGCTTCAAAAGACTAGCGATAATAAAGCCATAGTTTTATGAATATAAGCTACATAGTATACGTTGACTAGAATAGTACACAAAAGCAACATGCGTATGCTACACACATAAAGATAAGAAACAGTGAGAAGCTGGGTTGGATCTTTTGACGTGCCGTTTTTTATGATCTTGCAACCCCGTGCTTGCGAATGACTCATCAGAGGAAGGAAACTGAAGAAGTAGTATGAGTTGCAACTGCGAAAATGTAATATACACATATATCTACAAAGATACATTTGTAGTTCGTACGCTTGTACACAGTAATTGCAGTAATAAATTTTACTTATTCCCGGTCGGTGCAGTTGTCACGCCACAATATACAATATTTAGTTGTTACTTTGTTATCCATTATACCGTTTTAGATTAAGTGTTGCAATATATTTATAGGTAAAATACTTAAACACAATACTTAATACAGTGCTACTTAATATTCTTTAAATATAGTATTAATTAAATAAAAGATGATATTTTTTAAAAAATGTTACGATTAATGTTTATACCAGCAATAATTCGTTTTTAAAAATAAACACTGGCGAGGCACTTAACAAAGATATCACAGAATAAAAACAAAAAACAAAAATTTAGTTTTACATAAATTTGTACAAAATATCCAGACAAAATCTTGCACCTGTTAGTAGTAAATCAGTACACGCACACTGCAGATACATGATATTTATCTTATTTATGCCTCGTTTAATACACTATCGGCATGTAGGGTTGATTTATGTACGTTGTCCATTTAAAGCAATGAAAAAAATATTAAAAACATCTACCAATACATTGACACGTAACGTCCTAAAACTCAATTTATTGTCCACATACATTCATTAGTAGCGTCAATAATGATTATTATTTTAACACTGGGATTCCACCAGTTTTCGGTTGGGAAAATCCCTTATAAATCTATAGAGATTAAGAGATTTTCTCTTTTTACAATCTTTTCTGAAACTAAAAACTTGACAAATATTAGTGCAGTGAGTGTGGCAATTTTAGCCTAACAATAAAAACACAATTTTTTCATAATTCTTGTAGATACAGTTCAAATTCGTGATAATGTTTTCAATTAAACCTATATTTAACTGTTATAAAACGATAGTTTTAAATTAATTAATTATTGTTTTTATTTTGTTACTCAAAAGCTTTCGCAATCGCTTTATAACGTCAACCGCGCAATTGATAACGTTTAAAAAGTTAAAATTAAAACTTCTTCCTGGCTCTGGTCACACTTGATTCCGATTAAAACTCATTTAGCGCATTCGTTATTGCCTCGCACAAATTGCAAACTACTTCCGGCTAACGACAGTCGCCTCTCTCCAACCATTTCGTAAAAATGCGAAAGCTTTTCCGATAATCTCACCCTCGCGCGCGCTTACGCTGCAAAAACTTTCTTAATCGCGAGTCAATGATAGCGCTGCACGCGCACGTGCGTTACTAAGAACTTCCGGGAAATTTTCAGTTCCACCGCAGTCCATATACGAGGAAAAAAAAAGAAACTGAAAAAGAAAATGTAGAAATCTCATGTATTGTATAGTCGCTTGGAAAGTCGGACGAACGAGTGCAACGTATGCAGTTGCACCGCTCGTTCGTCACCCAGACATACGCAATCTCGTTTTCGTGGGTCAACGATTTTGTGCTCGGCGCAGTCGACTTTTTCATTAATTTACTCCTTTTTCCTAGCGCGTCGTCTTTGTTTATCTGTCGTACGCCGAACAAGAACTAGATTGCTGCGAACGCATCGCAAACAAACTCGCTTGCACTGGATTTGCGAGCCCGTGCATACTTACACTCATTACCACTGATTTATGGCTTTGGTGCATCTGCATGCGCGATGCGATCATCGCTAGTCGCCGCGGTTTGCTGATCTTTCGAATTACTACGACTTTCTATAAATGGGCTATTAATACGTTATCGCGCCGCTTTCTCTGTACTCTGCGATTTCAATTGTAAAAGTGCGCAACGTTTGTACGACTCTGTACGCGGCGCATGACGTTGCGACAAACGCGCGCACTTTTTTATGGGTTTGAATGTTTGCATTCAAAAGGATGCGACATGCGGGAGAATTGGGTCGCTATTAAAAAGAACGAAAAAATATGGGATATGGCGCGCGTAGACTATGTCACAAAAACTAGGGATGAAGATTTATGATTAATCTGTACGGAAATAATTTTTTTGAGCAAAAAATGCAATGAAATGTTTGAAAAATATTTAAAATGAATACTTATTTTATACATACAATATACAGAATTGATATTTTTAAATATTGATAATGTAATAAAGTATCATTCTTTGATTTTACTTCTCTTACGATTGACATAGACACGGAAATATTTATATTTATAAAATTCAACTCGAATATCATGCGACTCTATTTAATAATAAAAGTTGCCAAACTTATAATTTACGCATTATATAAAAGTAAAAATTTTATATATGACAATATAAAAAATTCAAATTATTGCTTTTCTACTCCTTCAATTGTTATTTCCTCCAGCCTGTTGTGCTGTATACCTTAATATTTTACTTTTACGATATTTCTTTTATTATTTCGGTATTTCGTTTTTACTGTAGAAAACTATTTTTTTTTTAATGGTGACCTTTAGAGCAAAGATTACACCAGATTTACGGTTATTAATGTGTATTATACAGGGTGTCCCAAAAGTATGGACACACCTAAATATCTCGAAAAATAAGGGGGCTAGAAAAAAAATTTAAATACAAACGTTTTGGGAAATCAAAACGGTAATCTAAAGGTGACCTTGAATTTGACCCTGAGCTTGAGCTTGAAGGTCAATGTGATTTTTTTTTAAATAGAAATAGATAGATAAAATATAGATGTTACCATTTTATATGTTTTTATATATTATTTAATGCTATCTAATATTTCTGATTTTCTAAAACAGTAGCGTTTTTTTGTATCCGTCGGACGTTTAACAACAGCCGTAATACTACAACTAAAATACAAAATAAATAATTTTATAACTGTTGAAAATATTTCTTATTTCTAAATATCATAATTTTATTCATCTTTTAGCTGCACTAAAACATTTTTTACTGGATTTTTAACTGTTTATTATTGAAAGCCAAGAAATTAATTGTTTCAAACGAGTAGTGTAATCCTTACTAAGTATAAATTAGGTTTCAATTTCGTTTTACAAACAAATATTGTTGGCAGGATTTTCTAAGAAAGAAATACTTAAAACTAGTACAAAAATTAATAAGTTTAAGTTTTAGTTCAAAAAAATTAAATTATAGTAAATGCGGAAGATGATTACAAGAATGATTATTTTAAACATTTAGTTTATTAAATGATAATAAGGGATGAAAATAGAAAATTATTAATAGAATTATTAATTATGTAGATACATTTATAAATCTTTGAATCATTTTTGCTATATTATTGGTTATGTATAATTTTGAGTCATAAATACTAATATGTTTATTTTCTATACACATCCATATTTTTAGTATGATAAAATCAACATCTGTGTTCTGTGTAGAAAAATAATAAAATAAATTTTATGAAGGATTTTCAATTATTAATAAATTATTGTTTCATTTAATTGAAATTTCACAAATAATTAATACTTTTAGAAATCGATAGTATATTTTGATTTTCTTCGATATAAGTAATAATTCTTTTAAAAATATCATTTCCTTTACTTTGGTGCATACTAAGTACCTAATATAGCTGCATTTCCTTCATTAAATGGTTCAACTATTAAGATTAGCCACCTTAAAGAAACAGGAATCTGTGTAAAACATCCGGTTGGGAAAAATTATTAGTCTGATAGAGACCAGTTTATTATCACTTGACATATCGTAACTTTTGTTCCGGTATAATAGCCGTCGCTGCAGCCTATTTAATTGCAGTTGACTTCTTCATTTGCACTAAGTTTTACAATTTGTACTGAGTGCAATAATACTACAAGGCAAAATGAAATCTTTCTATTCATTCTTGTTTATCCAATGTGCAATTTTATTATTAAGCACTAATATTATTTTGGGAAATCCACTTGATAAAGAATTTGAAGATGAAAATATTGGTAATTATATTTTATAATCTATAATTGCATTTATACTGTATATGAGTAAGAAATATAAATAATGAAGATTGTTTTAAAATAGAAAAGTTCGTATAATATGAACATGTGCACTTATAAAAACTTCAGTGCTAATCTTTTTGAAATTTACTGAATTAAAACGTTATTTATTTTACTGTTTTAAGAAAAAAAACTAGAATATCACTTCGAAATAAAGTAAACAAAAATTATTTTACAAAAAGTTTTTGACCAAATACATTTTGTTGCTCTACAGATAATAATCGTTCAATAGAAAAGCGATCTGCTCAGTGCGACAAATTCGAACTCTACAATTCGTGCAGTTCAAGCTGTGAGAAAACTTGCGATGACTTGAATAATGATAATCGTAACGGCGATCGCTGTGATACTACTAAAAATGATTGCGTTGAAAAATGTGTGTGCAAAAAAGGTTTTGTACGTGAAAACTTGAATGGAAAATGTATACGTATTCAAGAATGTCCAAGAGTTAAACATTAAGAGTTACATATGTTTATTGTTTGAAACTTTGTAATAATTGAATTCTTATGATTATAATAAATATTAAATTTAATCAAACATTAAAAACAATCTTTTTCTTTTTTGTTTTAAGTTAAAATATTACAAATTCTTGAAAAAATATTTAAGTTTTCCTCAACTTTGATATAAAGTTATCAATTTCATTATTAAAACTTAACAATCCAATTAAATATTATCTTTGGAAGATATAGACTTAATTAAAACTATATTATAGGAATGAGACCTCCTTTATAACTGAAAATGCAGCGAGAATCTTGCTAGTTATTTTTCAACAGGAGTAACAGACACATCTTTTGAGTCCAGAAACAAACAATTTAATTTTTTATTACAAGTGCTTCATAAGTAACTAATAAACTTACAAATACCGATTTTTCGACGAGCAGAAATATATTTTGACATATTTAATCCTGAAACATGAACAAATACACGAAAAAGTTATTGTATTATTTTTGTTATTAGTGTTGTTAATCGTATGTTTAGAATTTGAAAATAATTAAAAAAGTGTGTTATTGTGTGAATCATTATTAGATCATTTATAAATTAATTAGAAATCTGAAAATTAATAACATGATTCTTATTTTGAATAAAATAGTAATTCCAAATATTGAAAAACATGCAAAACAATGATTTTCGTATTGAATGCGAATTTTTATAACACTGCTAATGCTACTGTCAAAGTAAATTAGTCTGACCTTCTATACCTTAGTCACCGTCTATTGCATATTAACGGATGTAATGATATAATTGATATGAGATTTATCTTAATTAAACCCGAGTTTAAAAAATTTTTTGAATTCGTTGAAATTAAAAAAAAACTAGTAAAACCAGTTTGGTCGTTTTCTCTTAAGAATTGTATTCTTGTTAAGGAACTGACGTGCAAAATGAAATAGCATCTTATATTTAGTAGATACGAAGACGCTGGAGCTTCAGTCAGCGTAAGCACCGTTACAGTGTAAATTGCTCTTATACTAAGATGAAACACGTAGAAAATTTGAGATGATTTCAACAGAGAAAGTATTGAAGAAGTAATAAAAGTCAGTGATAGATAGAAAAATACAGTGATAAGTGACACTCAAGAATTATATATTATTTATCATATTAGTCATTAATAATGTTATTCAAAAGGTCAATTTTATGTTTTATTGTTTTTACGGTGTGCAGTTTGTTTACATTCCAATCGGTATCATGTGAACTATGTGAAAGTAATCTGTCAATCAATCTCGAGAATGGAACGGAAGAAGATAAGGGTTCAATTTTTTTCGATAGATTAATGTTTACAAATCAGAATCGGTATATTAATACCGAAGGTGAACTTCTTGGTTGTCCGTGCAGAATAAAAAAGTGTATAAGAAAGTGTTGTGGACCGGGTGAGGTTTTAGATAACGATTATACTTGTTCATTTCGAAATGAATCTGACTTCGTCGACGTTTTTCTAAGTTCTGTTGATTTAATAGATTCTGCTATTAATAAGTCTGAAGATGATTTCTATGTAATACATAAAATGAATTGTGCAACACCGGAGCTTCTTGTAATGGTTGCATCGGGAGAATATGTACTTCCAGGAGAAAATTTTCAAGTCGCCCAAAATGGAAATTTGATAATGACTCAGATTGATAAAAATAGAGTAGCAGTGACTACATACGGTCCCGAACGATACTGCATAGAACATCTGGAAGCTACTAACGGAACCATTTTCTTAACTTGTCGCACTGAAGATGAATTAAATGAAATTAAGAGAGAAAATATTAAGCGTTGGGCAGAAACAGCATCGAATTGGTTTTCAGTAGTTTTTCTGATTATGACATTCATTGTGTATTTAATATTACCTGATCTCAGAAATATCCATGGACTGACATTGATGTCACATATTGCATGTCTTACAGTTACTTATACTTTTTTACCGATTATGAAACACAATGAATTCCAAGGTCATATTAGTAATGAAGCTTGTATTGTCTTTGGTAAGTTAATTATTATTATTATATTATTTATTGATTATGAGTTTTAATAATATATTTTTAGGTTCTTCTAAATCGTTAAAAACGTTCATTTTCTAAAATTGGAAACTTCCCAAAAATTTAAGTATTTTTTTAAGTTGAAAATTACAGATTCGTTGTTATTATTTAGTATTTAGATAAGAAAATGGCTTAGGTTTATTTTTATTTGAATATTTCTTCGAATCAAATAATTATTATTTATTTAAATGATTCGGTCTCTTAATTTTTGGCAGACATGTTTTAATTAGGGCTTACGAAACGATTACAGGTACTTAGAGGCCAAATATAGTATTTTTAACACCATTTAACCTATACATTTTTTATTGCAAGATTTAACATCATATAGAAGTATCGGTTTATAAGATCATTATTGAAATTCTTTTCAACACCATATAAATTTACACTATACATATAAAAATAGAAGAACTGATAAAATTACATACATTCTTCTCAATGTCACGTTCTTCAGTCCAATTGTCAACAAACTAAATGAAGAGAGAAGACCGCTAATAAAATAAGTAATAATGATTAAAGTTACCTTTTTGTCATTTTCATAGATATAGTAATAAAATCTATCTATGGAAATTATTCAAAATTCTATAAAAATATGATTCATTTACGAAAAGCGTAATATGTAGAATTTATCTTCGTTTCTATTATCAACGTAAAACTCATTGCGTAGAGGAAAAACAGAGAGAAACAAGTGAGTGCGCAATATAGATATCTCAACTCAAAAGTAAAGGCTCTCACCATTACGTTTAGACTGTACCGTACTGACTGAGTATTACTACCTGTTAGTCTGTTACCATACGCACAGAAAGTTTTCTGTTCCATCGGTAAGTGGTATCATCTCTCTTAAAAAAAATGATGAAGGAAAGTTGAAGCCAAAATAAAACGTTTGGGATTGGTCGAATCCGATAGACTATAAGCTCGTGATTAGTCGACACTCAATTTAGCTCGGCGCTTAAGATTTTATCTAATTGGTCCGAAGAAACCGCGAGAACTTTAATCGTTTAACAATTAAACTAGAAACTAAAAGTTGGAAGTATATTATTATATTATCTGTTTTTAAATAATAAAAAGCTGTAAAAATTGTATTTCAGTGGAACCCTAACCTCAAAATTCGTCTTTATTGCAAATAATAAGAGAATAAATATAATAACCGTTTCTGTGTAAAATTGCATAAATCTCAGAATAATAAAAAAAAAATAAATGCAATATAATATTGCAATATTGATTGTGATATACTGTTATACTAAAAAAAGAGCGCGCGAAGCGCGCATGATCTTGCTAGTCTTTTTAAAATATGATGACAGGATATTGTGAAGCATTTAAAGAAGTAATACGATTAATATTTTGATACAGAAATTAATTAAATGATTTATACGTGCATTTAAGTAAATCAATAAAATAATCGTTAAATTATACAATATCCCAATCAATTAAAATTTTGTATCAATAATTTAATTACAATAAATGATGTTCTTATTTGTTTCCTAACCTGAAAATATAGAATTCAAATCTTTTATTTAGTATACAAAATACATTAATTATGCCTTCTGAAAGATAATGTTAACAAAAAGTAGAGTAATGATGTTTAAAATATCTATTATTTCGTTTCTATGAAAAAGCGAAGCGCGCGCAGCGCACATGGATATATAACTATAGTATACTAAAACAGTAAGCGTACGTACGACGTATGCCAAAAGGTGGAGAATTCTCCAACGTCTTTTTCAGCTTATGTTGACAGCAGCGCCTATACAAGCACTTCACGACAGTCCAGAATATGGTTTATTGGTTTTACCAATGAGGAGAAGTTGCTTTTGAGTGCTACTGCCAACCTAAAGCTGCGAAAGACATTGGAGAATACTTCATCTTTTGATATCGCTGATTGGGAAATCTGATACCATAGATATAGCTAATCAAGATGGCGGAAAGAGATCGAGAAAATACATTGAAGTATATGGAACAAACTCAGTTTATGAGATTAAATCTATATTTTTTTGAAAAATATTTTCGCGTGGGCTGGCCAGAACGAAACTCAACGAAAATTTATCGAAGAGAACAGAGTTTTGCAGGCTGGACATATAATTCTTTATGGAGAAGAAACAAAAAAATATTTAGAACACGATACTACGTGACATGTAACATTTGTTTGAACATGGGTATTTAAATATTAAATCAAGACTTGCTTGATTATTAATTTTTAAATGAATTGACACTATAATTTTCTATTTATTTTCACCAACGTTACTAGATATATATGTTTAAAAATTTGAATAATAATAAAAATACTTTCGGTCTACATAAGCCTCAATGTTATTTCCCGATCTCTTTTCGCCATCTTGATGAGCGATATCTATGGTATCATATTTCCAAATACTTGCAGGCTTGGTTTATCAATAGAATATTGAGGAAAAATAAACAATCTATACAGATGTGTGACGTATTTTAAAGATGTTTCTCTACTTACATTTTTTCTCTTTTTTTTATTTAATTTTATAATTATTATGCTTTTGATGTTTCAGTTATATTCTATTTAATCTGATCTATAAGGTAGTATGACATATTTTTGTAGTATATCAAAATAGTATTGTAATATATCAAAATTAACCGTTAATACGTTTTTGCTCAATTTTCGTATCAAAGGCAAGGAATTTCAGAATTTCCTAATAAATTATTGATTAACTTTTCTTTTAAAGTCTTAACATTAAACTCGGTCCGATTATAAAAACATACATAATTCACATCGTCCGCCAGTCGCGAGGAAACGAATTCAGTAGAGAAAAATTATTATGACAGTTTTGTAAAAAATGATATATATTTCTTGCAAAAATTATGTTATATTAATTTATAATATAGTAACAAAATAACTTTAATGAAGAAGATGAAATCAATTGCAAATTATTATGGAATAAATCAATAATTAACACATAAGTCTCAAGAAACTAACTACTAATGAATTTATTGCTGTTTTTTTATTCAAATTTATGAATATTAAAGCTAGCAGTTTTTCATATCGAAATACTGTTAAAAAGGTTTCTTTTTACTTACAATAATAACACAGCCCCACAAAAAAAAGAAAGTGGTCTAACCCAGAACACTGATTATCATATCCTTATGTATTTTGA
>JAWWEQ010016994.1:0-33711 GCA_035583055.1 Torymus tubicola
ATGTAAAATTAAAAAAAAAATTGTTTCCTATACCTTAAGGGTGCCTTTATTAAACCCAAAAAGATTCATACCGATATTTGTTATAGAAACTATAAAAAAAATTCATAATTATAGCTTAAATTTTAAGCTTGTAAAGTGGTATGAACCCTTAATATATTGTACTACATCTGGCCTATATTTCCAATATAGCTCGGGGTGGCTACTTATTAACGTTTTATTATTATGATTTTTTCACATACTTGATATTTATTTCAAGTATACATACTTGATTGTTTAACCCTATAACTTTGCCCTAGTAATATAATTTAATCTACTAATATATTTATAATAGCCGTAGTAATTAGACTATATATATAAACGAAATCATGATCGGACATTCCGTACGTTTGTTTCTTGGTTTATCAAGTGGCCATTTAAAAACGTGGAGTTTGCACTATCAGTCAGATTTTTGTTTCAGTATAACTACTTATTTTACCTCTTAGCTGTGCGACAGTGAGCATATGCTTCACATTTATCCTTACGTTAGCATTTTACTGATCGAGTGTATTTATGATTCGTGTGTCGCTTATCTAATATGAGCTGTTAGTTTATTTATCTCGTACCTGTTACATATGTTTGTGTCGCAGGTATAATGTGTCGTGTACACATTGAGCAAAGCATTCTGACGACTACCATTACATTAATTAAAATTTTTTTTATATTATTTAATAATTATCATGTATACATAGGATAGTCTTACGAAATTATGATATCCTCGTAAGAGAAGTCGATTGATTTAAATATATATACAAGAAATATTCATATAATTACTGATCGACAAAAACAACTCACTATCTTTCTATAATGAATACATGTAGAATTGCAAATTCTTTTTGATAGATGAGTAGAGGTACGATTCGCTCCATAACCTCGCTGTATCTGCGTTAGGGTGCTTTACCCGACAAATACGCATCTTGAGAGAGATCCCGTAAGTTATCTTGCATTTCCTTTTCCACAACGCATAGGTGCAGTGTTTAAGGCTTTACAGCCGTTGCAATAATGCAGTCAGTTAAAGGTTACGCGTAATATTACGCTTGTAGACGTCGTTTGCAGTTTTGACACACTACTCGGGCGATACCGTCGCTTCCAGGAAACACCTCGAGGATTACGCCTAGTGGCTATCTTCCGCATATGACATTATCTTCTAATAGAAGAACTAATGATCTAGTTTTTAACTCATCAGTTGAATCGTACCATTTTTGGCGGATTTGGAGAAAAATCCTGTCGAGCTTTGGTGATACAGTTGTAAGTAGATAGTCGGCTATTAGGAACTGAAACAAAATTTCGTCCTGGTAAGAAATTCTGGTGGCAGTTGTTCAGCTAAATGTTTCCACTTAATATGAATATTCTGAGGAAGAGATTCATTCCAAGTAATCTTAGCCCTCCAACAATCTTGTATTAACAACTTGGCATACAGGCTAACAGGTCCTAGCAAGCCAAGAGGGTCAAAAATCGAAAAAATTTCGGACAACAATTTCCTTTTAGTAAAAGTTTCTTGAAAATTAATAGATCTAACAGTGTAGGATAAAAGTTCACGTTGAAAATCCCACGTAATTCCAAGAGTTTTCTGAATACAATTCTTTTTAATGACGCAATCTAAGTCGATAATCATTTTATCGATGTTTGTTAAAGCGGAAGTGTGATTGGATGCCCATTTTCGAATGATGAATCCACCGAGACCCAAAAGTTCAATCATCTCATCACGAATTTTTGGAATCTCCTCAACTGAATTCGCTCCAATGATAAAATCATCTACATAGAAATCACGTAGAAGAAGTTTACTAACAAGGGAAAAGTCATGAGCTTCATCACTAGCAAGTTGTTGGAGCGTCATAATCGCTAGGAAAGAGGCAGCATATACATCGAAAATAACGGTGTTAAGTTGGAAAGTCTTAGTCTTCCCATTGTCATACCAAAAGACTTTTTGGAATTTCCTATCTTTGGGATAGACAAGGATTTGCCGGTACATTTTGTCAATGTGATAACATAGGAATGAAAACGAAAACGTAAAATTGTCTCAAAAATAGTATTTTGAATAGTGGGACCTACCATAAGAGTGTCGTTCAGTGAAATACCTGTAGATATTTTGGCCGATGCATCAAAGACTACTCTAACTTTAGTAGTTTTGCTGGATTCTTTAAGGTGATGTGATACCCATGCTACTACTCAATTCTGGGTTCCCGTTTTTCTCATTTAATTTTGAATTTTAAGAAAAAAACTCTCTGGTACGTTGTAAATTTAGTGAAGAACTATAACGTACCAGAGAGTTTTTTTTCTCAAAATTCAAAATTAAATGAGAAAAACGGGAACCCAGAATTGAGTAATAGCGCGGGTGTCACATCACCTTAATCACAGCGTGATGAGGAAGATAATATCCTCCTTCGACGTTATCACAAAGAGCCATGTGACTAAGGGAGATGTACTCCTCCATAACCTTAGAATATTCAGATTTAAAAGCTTCTAAGAGCTTATTGT
The DNA here is from genome assembly GCA_035583055.1 of Torymus tubicola. NCBI lineage: Eukaryota > Metazoa > Arthropoda > Insecta > Hymenoptera > Torymidae > Torymus > Torymus tubicola. Next base: position 2,515 of record JAWWEQ010016994.1, read on the forward strand.
TTGGATTCGCCAAGATTGAATTTACTATCTCTAAAGGGAAGACGAACGATATATCTGCCAGTAGCGTCGCGTTTGCTGTAAGTAACATAATGCTGTTCACAAGCGACCTCACCACGGGAACGAACAGGCTCATGATCAAAATCCTCGATTAACCAGAAACGCTTGATAAGTTTGTCTAATTTCATGACATTACAGAGTTCTTGTTTAGGAGGAGTCAAGCTATTACGGCCACCAGCTACTACTATCCATCCTAAACTGGTCTTTTATAAAATGATCTTGGATTCCTCATGTTCTAACCTAATCTGACCTACAGCCAATATTCACAATGTCGTCGAAGAAGCTATCAAGATATCAACGGGTTTAGGCAAATGAAACTGTGGGTCAGCCAATTGAATGTTTTTGGGAATGTTAAAAAATTCACGATTAAAAGTGTCGTTAGGCACGTAATTGGAAATATTAGGAACAATCAAAAAGTTTAATTGATAACTCATCCTATTGCAAGTTGAGTGAAAAGTGGCTCGAATATGCTGTTTTGAAACAGTGCACAAGCTGTTGACTCCTTCAATGTTAACTCAACAGGTTTGTTTAGGCAAAGCCAATAAATTCACAAATCTTTTAGTGATTAGATTAACCGTAGAGCAGGAATCTAATAATGCACGTGCCGTAACGAAATTGACTGTTTTGTTTTGAATTTTCACGATCACTGTGGGCAGCAATTGAGAGTATGAGGAAAAAGCTACTGAAGCATACGATGAATGTACTAGTCAAGATACAGAGGGAGTTGAATACTTATTATCCTTGACTTTAGGCTCCTCAGCCTTCGATTGGGATGATTCTTTTTCAAAATGTAGCGACGTATGATGATTACGAGCGCAATTTTTGCAACGCTTTTCGCTTTCGCAGTGATGCTGATGCGCTCGAAGACAATTGCGGCAAAGATCGTTTGCTTTACCAAATTGATATCTTTCGAAGGCGCTGAGCTTATGAAATTCAGGGCACTTATATAAGTGATGACCGTTCTTGCATTTGGGACAGGTCACAGGCCTAGATGACGAAGAAGATGACGTTAACGTCGTCGTAAAAGATTAAGCGGCTATTTTAGAGCTGTTGGATGCTGGATGATACACAGTTTTCCCGGTTCGCTTCCTGCTATTACCTTCAATTGGAGGAGCTTGCTGTAATGAACGAAGCCTGAAGACTGTGTTTTTGATAAAGGTGTAAAACTCTGCAAAGGTGAGAATTTTGTTGAGATCAAGGGTCTCTTCCCACTTAGATTTAGTGGCTGGAGGAAGACGTCGCTCTAAAAAGCGAATAATAATTGACAATTGACTCAACCAATGTAGGTGTTGTTTGGTTTTGTCCACAAGTGCAGATAAATCAGTGGCCGTAGCCTTGGAAAGAGTGGGAAAATCGAAAATTGCATCCAAATCTTTGACCAACAATAACCTTTTTTGATCATAAGCTTTAAGATCGAATCCTCAAGTCGAGTATGCTTAACTAGATTGCTAAGATCTGTACGAGAATGTACTAGGGCCTCGAACTTGTTCTTGAATGTCAACCATTGATCGGGTGTACCATCAAATATTGGATGTTTAATGGTCGGGAGTTTGGGATGTTGATAATTTTCACTGAGAGTGATGTTACTAACATTAAATATTGAGCTAGCAACAGGAAGAACATCGACTCTCTGGAGCTTAGTAACAGTACTAGCCACGTCAAAGTAACGTGATTCGAGATCGAGAAAAGTTTCTATCAATGAATTAGAGGACTGCGAATAAAACAATTTATCGATGTACTTTAAATAATTCTTGTATAACGGAGTAAGACCGTTTCTTGACTTTTAACTTTTTGATAATTCTCTAGAATTATATTCTCTAAATTAAAAGCCTTGTATTTCCAAGTAATGTGTTCTATACGTTGTAATTGTTTTTCGGCTAGCGACATTTTGAAAAATTAATTTAATAAATTTTAACAGGATAATATAATTGTTAATTTCTAATTTTTTAATAAACTTACAACCTTGAAATGGTACTCTGAACTTTAAGTTTGTAAACAAAAAACATGTAACAAAATGCAAAAATTAGAAAGATCGTTTCACACTACTACACAACGGCACGTACATACTTATTTGAACTTGAGTATAACGTAAATATTTTATTTTAATCCAAGCAAAGTAAAAGAATTTCAATTTCAAATCCAAATCCAAAAAAAGCAGAAAAGGCAAATGTTGAATTAAACTTCGAATTTTCTTGTTAGCACTTATCTTAATTATTGTCTCACGATATGCAGACCAACTGGGCGTTGAGGTGTTCTGTTATGGAAGCGACGGCAGCAAAACGTAGGCGACGTAGAATGTTGAGCTATGAAGCGATGGCAGCAAGACGTAGGCCGTGTGGACTATTGAGCGATGAACACACATACACACGCACGCGCGCACAAAACTCGCGACGTTACTCGATGTAAGTGAGTACTAACCTCACAGGAGGCACCATGAATTGTATTGAAAAATTTAAACGATCATACCTTAGGTGGCATCGACACGTTAAGTTGTTTTAGGACAGGAAAAATCAATTACAAAACACTTATATGGGAAAAATCCGAACGATGGCATAGAAAACCCATTTTTTTTAACAAAACGAAAATGCACAAACTTTATAGACGAACACAGAAAAATACAAAACGCAAGAAAATGAGTAACGCCGCATACAATTTGTTAGTTAGATTTAATAGCACTAGGACGTTGCTTTAAGCCACGAAGGCGTTGCCAAGAAGACAGATTGCCACAAAGGCGGTATGCTAAGAAGGCGATCGGAGGTGCGTTCGATCAAAAGGTTATATTAAAGGATGTATCAGATTAAGTCGCGATTTTTTAATATTCAACACGTAAACTTCTGTTTTCGAAAACGTCGCAAGAGAGATTGACTCTTTTTTTTTACAAACTAGACGTATCAACGTCATGGTAACGCACAGTCATTTGTTTTCTTTTTCGCCACTACTCGCCATTTTCATTCGAACGTGCCAGTCAGCACACATGCACTCTTTTATAGTACTACTTAAATTGTTACGCCATAACACTTAATGTTACTGGTACAAGGGAGCTGTCCTTTAACAGGTCACGAATATTGTGTGCGTGAAACCTGACGACTGGGCCATCGCTCCGTGTCTGTGTTGAGTATTTGCCCATCCATTGTTATATATTTTTCATGTTAGATTCAACAAATCTCGCCTGACCACTCATCTTAATGCATGACTCATGGGTCAGTTTATATTTACAGTTGAGACGTAAATTGCCCTTCTTGCTTACTACGATCAAAATTTAATATGGTTGCATTGATTCATTTTTCCTTCGTTTAATTTTAACTTTGAAATCATATTTCCATGATGTAAAAATAAAAATTGTTTTTGTCTTTATCCTCGTTAGAATCCTTTACTCATGTGTGTTGTAGAGTAATACTGACTAACTAAATTTTGTTATGCTAACTCGTATCCTAACCTTTTTACTGTGATTTATCTTTTCTAGCTAGTTTCGACGATTACAATTATTCCTCGATATTCTAGCGATACTCATTGCCGGTGCTAAAAGCTTTATCATAACCAATTTTACATTTGATCTATCTATGACTTTGCACATCAACTGAAATGTGTTAACTCCTTGCGATGGGAGATTAAATTTATATTACTTTTAGAAGAAGCATACGAGATATTGACCTTAAGATAATAAGAAATAATTCGTTCTGTAGCTGCTATGCGCGTCGGCCGTCTAAGGGGCCCCCGAAAAAAATTTCTTCGAAATGTACGTTTTCTATCTTCTTATCGTCTGAGGGGCTGCGATGAATTTTTACGATCAACCGTCCACCCCAAGGCTTTATTTACTTGTTCATCGATAGGTCCCGCATCTCCACTCTTCTGGGTGACTCGTCGATTATTTTTAAGGAAATAAAGTATGCAATTCATGTCTTATTCCCCCCTTTTTTGTAATTAATCACGTTTTTTCCCGTTCCTATTTCTTTTCCTTATCTCATTGCAGTTCAGAGGTCGTTTCGCGTATTCGCATTTTGGGCGCGACTCAGAAGCTTTGGGGCGTGTCTGTCTTATCTCTCTCTCAGCTCAGAGGTCGTTGCGCATATTTACATTTTAGGTGCGACTCGGAGGCTTTGGGGTATGTCTGATTTTTCTCTCGTTTTTTTCTTTTTTTCTATGTGTGGAGGAATAGTAGCTTCTTTCTCTAAAGGGATGAATTACTGACCGAATCGCGGATATTTTCCGGCAGCGTTGGTTTGTCCTCCTTATTTGTCTAATATATGACCTTTTAATCACTTTTATTAAGATAAGCCATTGGGATCGGGTGCACCTCACTCGATAACTCATTTAATTTCGTATTTACTTGATAAGGAATTTGACATTCTCTTGACATGGTACCGCTTATAATAACTAACTTATATGCATTCCGTGCTCTTAAATGCTTGCTGACACATCCACTCCAGTGTTAACATGAAATCGAGGTTTGCGCTTCATGCATTAATATGGGAGGCAGGCGTTCTGATTAAGCAAGTCCTATAACGTATTTAGATATATACCGGCTGTCTTACTCTTGACTTGCTAGATTTTTCCGGATTCTAGCATCGATCATCCTGGGAGTTTAAGCGACTGGTCGCGTTTTCCCTATCTGGCTCATTAAAGTTATTCCTCATGCTACTTCTTTCGCTATCGTAGTGTCGATCGTTGTTTCCATAATCATATCTCCGATTCTCACCACGACCGTGGTAATTACCGCGCTGGTAAGGATGGGCATGCTCATACCTGCTATCCCTATTGTGATTAGAATGATAATGTGTATCGCGTTCTCGCGAACTCCCTGATTTTTATAATTATTTCTTCAATATTCTGGTCTCCAGTTTACCCGTGAGTATCGATTATTCCATCGATTATCCGAATCTCTGCTTGGATAACGGTTGAATCGGCCTTCGTAATTTCTCAGACTTTGTCTATCTGTATGGGACAATGGTAACGGTAGATTTGTTGGGTACATGGTACACGCTACTTGCAGCGGCCGTGAAGGCACTGGTATTCTTTGCGATTCTTCCAGACGTCCTAAGGTAATTTGTCCCTTCTTTAGTGCCTTCTGCTGGGAGTAGCAATCTCCATATTGATGTTCTCTCTTTTTGCAGAAGATGCAAAATTTCGTCTCTACGTTCTGGTAGGGACACCTATCCTCTGAGTGGTTATCTATCCCACAAACACTACAATGTTGTTTGACAGAAAGCCTTCTAATCGCGACTACTGGTGGTTTTTTGTTCCGACGTTTCGCGTATTTTTCCATAAGTTCTCTTAGAATGCCATCGGCGGAGATGGTATTTAACTGCGAACCAACGCGACGTGCGCCAGTTCTCTGTTCTACTCTTATTGCTTCGATTATAGCTTCGTCTAAGGTTTTAAGATACTTGGCTCATACTTGGTGTTGGAGATCCCCTTGTAGCCCATACATCAACTGATCGAGAGCCTCCGAGTTACTTTTCTTATTCGCATTATTGCATAGAAATGTGGTCTAAGATCCCTAAGTTGGGATGTTGACGAATAAGACTCCTTACGCCTAGAGGCGTATCCCGGTCCTCTAAAGGTTAAACATAATCGATTTGAACAGGGTCTTACGTATCAAATTTTATAAGCGCTATTTCCTCCTTTCTTTCACTCTTTATTGGCCACGCGATTCCCCACGATAGATAGGACAAGATTAAAAGGAGTATTAAAATTTCACTTACCCTTGGATACAGATAGCAATTAGGATGATGATTTCGTGATTCTACTCAAATGTATTTCTAACGAACACCCCACACTTCACACCAGAAAATTATTATATGTTACGTGTGAGGCTACCTCGGTTCACGTACGTATAATGGGTTAAGGTGTTCGCGTCGTTCCAAGTCGAGACTCGAAACGATGCAGTGAAATACACAAGAGATCTAGTATAATTGATATGGTTTATTGAAATACTGATAGGTCCGAGAGAGATATATAACCTAATGCGTATACGCGACATGACCGGTCGACGTCTTCTCGATTCGTAGCTTGCTCCGTTCGTCACGATACTTCTTGCTGTCTTCTCTTCATTGCGTTCCTTCTTGTCCTCTACTTCGACCTGACGTCAGTACTCTCTCTTTCTGTCTGCACTGGCTGTCGTCTCTCTTTCTGCTCTGGCCGTCATACTCTCTCTTTCTGCCCCCCGTTTGATTTTAGAAGGCTCGGTACTTGGAGTGAATGGACGCTGGAACCGCTCCAGCGTAACCGTAGTGCCGAAGCTAGCAGCGCGATGGGTAGCCTTTGTGGCCACAATGTATGAGGCTCACACATTAGGACTGCCTTCAGTGTGTGTCCTCTCCACGATCCCGTTCGTCTGGGGGTGGTAAGGCGGGGTATGGATGTGCTTGGCTCGTGCCAAGCGTGTCAGTTCCTTGAAGAGCGCTGCCTCAAACTGCGTCCCCTGGTCAGTGGTGATGGTGATCGAGCAGCCGAACTGGTAGATCCAATGAGACACAAGCGCTTCTGCTACTGTCTCGGCCCCGATATTGGAGAGAGTGATAGCTGTGGGCCACGTAGTGAAGCGATCAATCATCGTGAGACAGTAGCGTAGACCTTCCACCGGCGGTAGGATGATGATGTCAATATGCAGGTGCTCACATCGGTTGTTCGGGATGTCGAAGGAGTTGAGAGCAGCGCTGTTCTACCTGCCTACTTTGGCATTTTGACAGGACTCGCAGCTACGTGCCCAGTGGTGGGCGTCCTTTCTGATCCCAGGCCAGGTGAATTTCTGCGTCAGCATCTTGGTCGACGCACGCGGGCTCGGATGACCTGGCGAGTGGAGCATGGAAGGCCTGGCGACGCAGAGAACTGGGCCGGTATGGCTTGACTACGTCGTCGCACACACCGCAGGGGATGTTGGTGAGGCCTTGTCCGACAGCTGCTGGCCTGCGAAGGGGAGAGGTTTATGGTCCGCCCGGAGTGCGAAGCTGCGACCCTCCAGAAAGCGCCTGAAGTACTTCACGGCAGAGTACGCGGCAAGCAGCACGCGGTCATATGTACTGTATCGCCGCTCCGTACGCAAAAGCTCTCGTGAAAAGAACGAGATTGGATGCCACACCCCTCTTTGCAGCTGCTCCAAGGCTGCCCCGATGTGGGTCGCTGAGGTATCAGATGACACTGCTAGCCGCGCGTCTGGCGAGAGAAACGTGGTGGTTGCTACTTACGCCAGAGCGTCTTTGCATGCCTGGAAGACGGTCTCCGCTTCTAGGGGCCAAACGATGGCGAAGCGCTTGGTGCATCTTTTCTTGTCAGTGAGCCAAGGAACCGGCCTAGCTACTGCGCTGTTGATGGTGTGGCCCAGGAAGTCTATCTTCGGTCGGCCGAGGACATACTTGTCCAGCTTGATGGATAGCCCGGTTTGTCGAAGTACCTGAAAAAGACTACGTAAATGGTCCAGGTGTTCTTCATGGCTCGGCGATGTGGCGATGTTGTCGCCGAGGTAGCATCGGTCAAACGGCAATTCTCTCAACAAGGCGTCCATGATTCGCTGAAAAGTCTGCGTTGTGTTGCGGAGCCAGCGGCATGCGCAGGAACTCATACATGCCGAAATATGTGGTGACGGCCGTCTTACAGATGTGCTCCGCCGCTATGGGGATCTGGTGGAACTGAGTCGAGGAACGAAGTCAGTGAGAAGCTAGTCACAAGCTCGCCTGGCCTCCAGTTGTTGCTGCGAGTCGTTGTGGGATGCGACGCAGCAGGGAGACCACTGAACCTGGATCGACCAGTAGACGTAGAACAGAGCGTCTGGCGGTGATGTAAAGGCGGTTTTCTTGAGGTGCAGTGCTGCCAGAAGTCGCCTGTATCGTTCGCAGCTTGGCTAGTTTCCCTGGCTGCCTATTGCTGGGTAGAAGCTGCATGGTGGGTCGCAGCGCGACTGCGCCAAATTTGTGATGATAATAGCAGTACCCCGGTGCTGCCGGAGGGCTACGCGGCCGAGAGTGTATGCGGCTGCGACTGCTTCTGCTTTGGCTTTGCCCTCCTGGTGACGGGAGTCGGTCGAGCATGAGTCGGCTGGTCAATAATAGCTGGGCCACGTTTGCGCGCAGCGCGGCCATGTCAGCGGTGAAGGTATTGAGCGCGTCGTATGTACCAGCTGAGCCCTGCGCGTAGCCTCCTGACGCGCTTCCTCTGGGCGTTTGAGTGCGCGAAACCGTAACTGGTAAGGGACTACGCTGCATGAGAGCTGGACCTGCCGCAAGTACTGTAGGCATGGTGTCCACGATCTTATCCGCCGCTTCGGCGTGCTGGTCAAACGTTAAGGAGCCCAGGACGCTCAAATGCCGCGCGCGTGCTTGGAAGTAAATTCAGCCATTTTATTTTGAACAGGTCATCCGTCGCCCGGTCGCCTACGAGTTTCCTGATGTGGCGCAGGAGTTGCGAAGGTTTGCATCCACGGCGCTGACGGTGGAGAGTAGTTGGTTCAAACGCTGCTCCAGCGTATCACCAAAGCACTTGAGGACATGCTCCTTGAGATATTCGTACTTTCCAGTAGCCGGCACCTCGCGGAATACGTCGAGAAGCTCCTGGACCATGTCGCTGTGTAGTTTGGCTAGTGCGAGGTTGTAACGCGTGTTATCGCTGCGTATCTGATTGCTGACAAGGCAGCTTCAACCTGAATAAACTACGCCTCGGGTGATGCTTTCCAAAATGGTGGAAGTTTGCAGGCACGGATGATCTCAATCAGCCTGATGGTCGGAAGTTGTAAATTCAGCTGATTCTGTTGTACCGGCGGGGTTCGCTGCGACCACAGTTGCTGCTGTCTGGCATGTTGTTCTCATTTGAGCAGGATGGCTGTTGTTGGTCGATCGCGATCGATAAGTTGCGCCGAGTACGCGGTGGTATAATAGGCTGCGCCGACAATGGCGTCTTGAATGCGTCTTCTTGGCGTGTGAGGTTTTCTATGTGAGAGTAGATGAGTTTTTTCTGCTACACGTTGCGAATCGCTGATGAGATTGCTAACTATACAATAAGCAACACCTTCAAATAGTATTAATTTGATGGTGATTGAGTTTTCGATGAGTTGCCAAGATAATATATTATTGATCTAATCGAGACTGAGTATTCCCTGCTATACCGCTTAGTTATGCATCCACTATAGCAGCGCACTTGTGTATAAAATAGCTGAATGTGTCAGAGTTTATTTTCTGGGACGTAGCGGTTATTAATCGTCTGCGCTGATGAGTTGGTCCATTGGTGGTACTTCCGCAACGATGATGAGCAGTTGAGAGGAGCCGTAAGTTGAGCTGAGGGAATAGCCGGAGAGACTGAGTGCGAGGATGCGTAGCAACCTATGAGAGAAGCCAGAGGAAAAGATGCCGGTTGAGATGCACTGCCAGTGATGCCTATATTGAAAGAGAGTAATCAAGCTCGAGCTTATCCGACGTGAGAATAGCCGAGAGTGCGCACTGAGTTTTCCACGTGGGCGATCGTTACCCAGAGAGGTTTCAGAGCGAGATTGTGACGGGTGAGAAGTACAAGCGGCCGCATGACGAGCACGCTGTACAGACTAAGAGTGAATGAGTGAGAGAGAGCACATCGGCCTTCTTCGTTTTGAACTTGTCATCAAGGCGTGAGTAAAATCAGTATCTGTCTCATATATATGCGTAAAAGTGAGAGGGACAGCATGAGTTTTTGCCATACTCGGCTAATCAGCGTAGTGCTGTCGCGCCGTGGTGATGCAGTGAATATAGCCAATTCGCGCGCGACTGCGGGAAGTTTAAATGTTATGTAATTCCCAAACAATAATATTAAACTAAAATTTAACTTGTAACTATAAAAGGATACCCCCCATTATAATAGTGAAAAAGACACCCTTCCCGGAATTTCAAAAAATGTTGACAGTTCAGGCATGCAAAATGATGACCTATTTCAGCTCCCCCTACTTCCCCCACCATCTACAAAGCTGAATTTTCATAAATATTTTTTTTTAACAAAAGAATTGCTTTGGAAAAGTCTGAAAAAAATATGAACGTATTCTACATAAAAATACATATCTTCTTAATTTTTTTCATAATTTTAGAACCTCAGACACTAACCTAAAAAAAATTAAATTAAATTAAAATCGCTCTATAATTGAGCCATATTACGTTTTAGGCGTGACATTCGGTGGATAGGTAAATATTCGTGCACTTTATGTGCCTGAATTTTTTCAGATTTTTTTGGAGTGGTGGGCCATGCCTAAAAATGCAGAAAACTGCTTTTTTTTTTTACTTATTTTGAGCTATTTTTGGCCTCTGTCGCCTTACCAAAAGCAGTTACGATAAAACGGATAGCACCATCGTATCGCGAAAAAATACATAAAAACATGTACAACCCTTACTGCCAATATTTTTCGGCTATTCAAAGCGTATATACAGTACTGCTCAAAAACTGTTGGTATAAATGGTATCAAACGATATTGTTATAACTGCGCAAACGGTAACCGAACTGTTGGTTGCTGCTCGCATGCAGCAGCTCTTATTTATTATTTGAGTCATGCTCAATATTTCTCAAGAATAATTAATCGAGCCGCAGTCTTAAATAAACTTTTTGATTATGAAGGAGCTCAACCTGGAAGAAGATAGTGACGATGATGACTACTATTGTTCCTTATAAATCCATATGGGTAAATTCATTTCAACTGTGACAAGTCAAAATTTTAAAATTATTGAAAATGATTTTTTCTAGTTCCAAATTAGCCCCAAAACACAAATATAAAATTTTAGAGCAAAATATTAAGTTGGTTAAAAGTTAGAATCAATAGAAAATTTTTAATTTTTCATAAATCTGTAATATTCATGATTTTTATAACCATAAAATTTGAAACTTTGTATAGTACATTATATGGGAAAAAGTTCATAAATAGCAAGAAGAATTTTTCTTTTATTAATATATCTTTTTTTGTAAAATCAATATGACAGTATTGACTCAAAAAAGTTATGTACAATTAAAGCTGTAAAAATAGTGAAAACCCCGATTTTTGACACGACTAGCGGAGAGAAATTTACTTAATACTACTTTTCATGTAATTAATTCCAAAAAATTTTGTTTTTGTGATGCTTCTTTAATAGAGTATACACCACAGCTGTAAAATATAATTATAAAAAATATTCATTAGATTAATAATATTAAATTATTACATGTAGCTCGTATAACACATTGCAAGAACTTGTTTGTCGACCAGTTTATTCTCTATACTACTTATAAATGTATAATTGTTTTTTGAAACTATCTAAAGTATGAATTTAACTACTAAAAAGTATGAATAGCATAAAATTATGAATAAGTAGAATAGTTATGGTCATGATGTTATAATAATAAGGAATAAACATATTATACTAAGAGGTATCAAGAGAATAGGTCAAAGAAACAAATGGCATTGTTCACGAATTTTGTGTTTTGAACAGCGGTATTATTAGTTTTAAATAAACGTCCACAGATATGTAATGTACTGCGGGAAGATAAGAGACCTAAATCTTGATGTTGAATAGACGTGCGTATTTCATCGCTGTTATTAAATATTATGTATACGGTTGATTAGCGTAAACCTCATAAGGTGCTACGGATTCATCAAAAGCAACGGATGCTTAGTATGTCTTCTATTTCGTTGAAAGCAGTAAAATAATATACAAGTTATCTTCCACCAAGTAATACTTTTAAGCCTAGACTTTTTAGGAATCGTATTTTCGGACGTGTTATTGCTTTCGATGTTCGTCGATGACTGATGGATGTTGAACATATTTCTTTGTTTATATAGTTCTTATTATAAATAATTCCTATTACGATTGTTTGAGATGTAGTCTTATAGTTATAACTTCTTCTCGGAAATTTGCTAAGTCTCCGTCTTGATCGATAATGCGCACTTACAAATGATCTATATACTTTACAGTAATCGGAATGTAAATGACGGGCGAGGGAACTTCAATAATTTTATATCCTGGAGGAACTGCAGGAAAGAATACGAGAAAGGTATGTACTTTTTCACCGTTTATGTAGGCTTCTGACGTGATATTACACTCCACTCTTAAAGCGTTTACTTTCAAAATTGTAACAGGTAATCTATAGGCAAACTACACTTTATTGTACAGCGAAGAGTATTATTGTCTGGTTTCAAATTGAAAGTAATATTGCCGTGAGCTAATTTTTTACGAAGGAACTTATCTATATTCTCAATTTCGTAGCTTCCTACTGGTAGAGTGAATACACTGTCACCTACGTAAATCTTACTGTTCTTACTATCTATATTGGACATTGAATTAAATGTCAACAATTCTACAAGCCCTAAAACGTAATTTTTGTTTGACGATAGCTCGATTGGTGGAAAATACTCTGCTTCTAGTACAGCTGATTTACCTGAAAGCGTTAGAGTTAATGAATCTTTCATGACCGCTTAAATCGGAATGACGCATTGTCTCGCTTTACCTCTTTTTATATAGCCTCACACATAAATTTGAGACAGAGATGTATGAGTAATTGTATGAGTAAAACTCTCGGTACCTTTCATAATTATATTTAACTTCGTCAACCCCCAGATATTGCAGCTTCTTATATGCAGCCCAGTGTGTCCCAGGGTCGCTAACGTCATCTAGATTAATTATAGCTAATTCATAATAGTGTAGGCCAGAAGCGGGAATACATTTCTCATAAACACACCTTGAAAATTAGGTATTTTTAAGAACTTTGCATATTTTAATATGTCAACGTTGATGAGTGCACGCTCAGGTAATCTCATTGATCGAACTTTTTTTTTTTTTAAATGGAGACCCAGTCCCACTTTGTGTGGTTTAAGATAGAGACCATTGTCTAATACGATAGTTTCCATAGTTTTGTTATGTCGTTTATTTTCTTCCAACTGTTGCTTATAAGCCTTAGCGTCATTTATGGCTTTTGCTGCTCCACCAGCAAGAGCACCGGTTGCACTCAAACCTGCAAACAGAGATATGAGAAACGATAATGGCCCGCCTGAGAGAATTCGGAAAGAATTCGAGCTTGCGAGCTTTTTTCAAAGCTAATCGAATTACTTTGAGAGCACACTTACTAGGTGCTGATTTATATGCTGCAGCTTTGGCTATGCTTTTTAATGAAACTTTCTTTTTGAAACCGTACCAACTCTAGATTGTTTCGATCTCTTAATTCGCTTCTTCAAACCAAGTCTAGATTTTAATTTTATAGTATTAGTGATTTCGCATGCAGCCGCTTTCTCACCAAAACTAGCGTCGTCTTTTGATTTTACACGATTCCAAGCTTTTTCAGCTAAAATTTTATCTGCGTAGTTTCTCGCTTAAACGTTTTCACGATTTTTAGAGTAAGCTATATCGTGCTCTTTATAAGCAGTGTGTAAGGGATTCCAAGATCTTTAGCTAACCGCTTTGCTAACTTTTTTCCGGGCCATAGTATTGATAACCAGGTATGTGAAGCTCGAATGGAAGTTCATTAATAACTTTATTAACTTAACCACGTTTATTACAAACCATCGTTTGTAAATGAATCACTCTCTGAAAGCCAACGGGCAACTGATGGTGGGAGCTATATAAGGCTACTATTTATACTCGTAGTAAGCAGTCGTAATTTGGATGTCATAGAGCGATGATCGTGGACTTTAAAGAGCACTTGGTAAAACTACCAATAGAAAATTTTGACGCAATCGTCTTCTGCGGCCCGTCAAAGTGTGGAAAAACAAACACTTTACATGCTTTTATAATACATCCTAATGGTGTAAGATTTGAAAATGTATATGTCTATTCAAAGTCTTTAAATCTACTAAAATATAAATTTTTAAACGAAATGTTAGAACCCATAGAAGGCGTACAATATTTTCCATTCAGTGTGCACGATGCAGTTGTCGACCCTAATCATGCACTTCCAAAATCTTTTATGATATTTGACGATACTGCTTGTGAGAAACAAGATAATGTTAGAGCCTTTTTCTGGATGGGCAGGCATAAAAAGGTTGATTGCTTTTACCTGTGTCAAACTTATGCTCACGTTCCGAAACATCTTGTCAGCTGTATTTTGTTGGTCCACAATATCTGTAATAATTACAATTTTATAAATAGTAGAATGTTAATAATAATAATAATACCCACTTTCCCGTAAAGTGACAATGGTCACGAACTCTCTTGTCATCATTGGTGATTGGTAACTCACTAATGTGGCATACGCGAGCTCCATCAAACTTCATTTTTTCTAACGGTGTCATTCCTTTCATTGGCATTGGATTTTTGTATGCATTATTTAGTTTCAGAGCCAAAGCGTGAAGACTTTGTACAAAGCATTTGTCCGAAGATTCATCGTCTTCTCTCTTGTCGATAGCTTTTGTATTCAGAAAGATTGTTATCATAGCTACATTTCACAAAAATCCCACGCTGAATGGCTTGTGGTTTTGATAAACTTTTTCATCATCAGATATCGACTCCAATATACATTCGAAGTCTGCCTATATTACAAATGGAACTCGATTTTCACACCCAAAGTTTTTAAACTGTAAAATATTGTCTTTTTTCGATAGCAGTATAATTTTCCACTTATTAATTTTTTCGCAGTCTTCTGTATGCTTTGCCAGTTTCTCTTCACTCTAGAAAAAAAGCAAACATCAATCATAAATGTAACTTTTGTCGGCGTGAGCTAATAACGTTAACTTCAAATAAATACCTGACTTCGTACGAGTCTTGATAAATTTTTTATTCGTGCATAGTGATTTTTAAATACTATGTCAAAACTATCGAGAGTCTCTTCCTCCTCCTCCTCATCTACATAACGACTTTCAACCAGAAGTAAATTTGCATACTTTTCTTTCATGCAAGATGTTAAGTGCCGCGGAAGGATGTCAAAAGTGGTTCTTTTTTTCTTCAAATAATAAACATTCACCGAAACATCATTTTGTTTTTTTAATTTCCTTATTTGTCTGGGGTCTACGGGGAACTCAATTCCGTGAAAGTTGAGTTCATCCTTATATGAAGCGTAACATGACCCACGATCCGCATTTTTCTTTGGGGGATGCAACGCTGATAAAATAGCCCATTTAAAACAGTGGTAATTGTTATTTATCACATTAACACAGGCCTTGTTACTCTTGATGAACTGAGGTAAGACTATGTAAGAGCTTCCTCGCATCAGATTATACTTATAAATATTTATTACTAAAAAGGAGAGTACGCATCCTCCGGGAAACGGTTTTTCACAGGGAATGGAGAGTCGATTTCTGGTACCTAAAAATGAAGCCCAGTGTGCCTAATTCCATCTCTCACATTCCCTTTTTTTTGAGATATGGGCAATCTCATTTCAAATATCCTCTATTTCGCTAAAAAATGATGTCTCTTCTATTGACTCTCACATTGCAAGTATTTAAGATACAAAAACGAGGGACACAAATTATAAAAGTAGACAGTAAAAGCTAAAATTTGAGCCCTGACTCGATAAAAAATATTGATTTTTCATAAAGTTACAAGCAATCAAACATAGCGTACGAAAATAGTTAAAAATACGATCCATTTAATCGGTTAAAATCAAGACAAATTTTTAGGTACCAGAAATCGACTCTCCAATACCTGCAAAAATCCGTTTCCCGGAGGGTGTGCACTCTCCTTGTAAGTTTAAAATAGATTTAAGTGACCATCCAGCTCTTGGAATTCTTCCATTTCCGTGTGAATAGGTTGCTGAACATTCATGACGAAGAACTCATTCAAGTCTGTAGTTGAATAGATGGGTACAGTCTTTGTATTAAAATATTTAATATCCACAGTTTTCTCATTATCCTTAACTATTGTGTACTCAGCAGCCAATACTATTAACTTTTAAGAGCTGTATGTTGCTCAAGTGCTTCAATTACTTTTGCAATAAACTGTTTCTAAGCATGTTCAAGAAAGCTAATAGATCAAGGTGTCGTCGGTTAGTAATAACACCTGTCTTGATTCTATTTTTAAAGGCTGACTGAACGTCGTCCCAAACGACTGCATGATTGTTCTCATGTGTTTGTAGTTCTGCACCTACCTGAAGTTCACTATGGGTTCGATGTTCTCTCGTTAAATGAAGAACGGTGTTTATATGAACAACACCAGCTTGAAGCTTTTGCTTATCCAACGAAAAGTGCAAAGCATTTTTTTCAAATTTTACCCATTTTCTAGATCATGTAGAATCGCCAATTTTTAATATTTTTGGACACGCCAAAAAGCAGTTCTTTCGTCCTTTCAAGACGAAAAAAAAACTTTTTTTTTATGTCCAAAAATATGAAAAATTGACGGAGATATGGCACTTTGAAAGTGACGATTATAGCAAAAATCGTGTTTTTTTGCAATTTTCGAGTACATTTATCCATGCGTTACTGAATCTTTTTTGAGTTAAAAATTACCGGACTATGTTGCAAAAATGCTCTAAAATGAGATGAAAAAGGTTTAGTAGCCATTATAAACCTCTATCGTTTTCTACTGGAACTATTACTTATCTGAAATATCAAAGTAATTGAAATATCAGAATTTTTTTCTTGGAAAAGAAGGACTTTCTGAAAAAATTACTAAGAGTAAAATGTTCTTAGAATTGTCCAAAGAATGCACTGGAATTTTTCCGAAGCATTTTGAACCATTTTTTCAATTTTGCAAAACTTTTAAGTTAAAAAATTTTAAAAATGGCTCAAATCATTTTTAAAAAAATTCAGTGCATTATTTCAGTAATTCTAAGAACTTTTTACTCTTGATGATTTTTTCCAAAAAATCATATTTTTTGAGAAAAAAATTTACGAATTAATACAGCAAAATTTTGCATTCGGGACGCCATTTTCAAAACACTAATGCAAAAAATCAAATCCTAAATCGCGTTTTCTTAAAGCTTAGACATTTATGCCACGGGATATTGAGGTTGCAGGTTCGTTACAGGGCGCAAACCCGTTCAAACTTTGAGTTGAAAAAAAAAATTGGCGTGAAGTAATTACTTTTTTTTTTAAATGGAATTATCTCATAGTTAATAATTCTTTAGAGAAATTTAGAGTATACCATTCAAAAGGGCGAATCGTAAACTTTCAGAATATGTTTTTCATTTTTTTTTTAACGCGAATAACACTAGTTATAGTGCCTCAAAGGTCGATATAGACCAATTATTTAAATTTTTTAACTGTACATTTTTGCAAAATTGAAAAAATTGTTCAAAATGCTGCAGAAAAATTCCTGTGCATTCTTCGGACAATTCTAAGAACATTTTACTCTTAGTGATTTTTCAGAAAGTCCTTCTTTTCCAAGAAAAAAATTCTAATATTTCAATTACTTTGATATTTCAGATAAGTAATAGTTCCAGTAGAAAACGATAGTGGTCTATAATGACTGCTAAACCTTTTTAACCTCATTTTAGAACATTTTTGCAACATAGTCCGGTAGTTTTTGGCTCAAAAAAGATTCAGTAACGCATGGATAAATGTACTCGAAAATTGCAAAAAAACGCGATTTTTGCTATAATCGTCACTTTCAAAGTGCCATATCTCCGTTAATTTTTCATATTTTTGGACATGAAAAAAAGGTTTTTTTTTGTCTTGAAAGGACGAAAGAACTGCTTTTTGGCGCGTCCAAAAATATTAAAAATTGGCGATTCTACATGATCTCGAAAATGGGTAAAATTTGAAAAAAATGCTTTGCACTTTTGAGGTCATGGAGCAACTTAGTGATTACAAAGCCTAGCTATATAACCCCCCGTTGGAAAGTACTTGAGAAAACGAAGAATTTCCGAAAACGAGGAAAATAGGCCATTTTTGACCTTCAAATGGCCATATTTTGGCGTCTAGGGCACCTAGAGGGCTGAAATTTGGCAAAAGTTTTTTTTTTGGTGTACAATAAGCTCCTAATTTTTGAAAAAATCCGTGAGACACATGCGCACGGTTTTTTAAAAAAGTATTATTCTGACCCACATATATATATATATATATATATACGCGACTACTGCGCGACCGCGAAGATACAAGCGGTTATGTGAGAAAACCCACGCGCGTGCGACAATATTTTTTCCCCACTCGAGCATAATTTGCGTTTAAAGTAAACAACGATGGTTGATCATAGCCGACTTTTACGTCTGGCTATTGATCAGATACCATCGTCATTGTATTGTGCAGAAAGAGAGAGATTGATAGAGCACGCATGCATAGTTTTTATTGTAAATCAGTTGCTTTACAAACATAATAATATAAATATTTCGTGTAAAAATACAGAGTTAAAAATAATATAAAATAAAATTTAACTTAATCAACTATAGCTTCTTAACCTATTTTATTTTTGATCACAGTCTGTTTCTAAAAAAAATAATACTGTAATAGTAAATCAAAGACTATGTAAGTGATATCACTCATGGCTAGAGAGTATAGTTGACTAGAAAATACACGAAAATGACAATTTTCGTCGAAAACTTCTAAAAAGAAAAAGAATCGCTGGCTTAGCCAGGTCGTAAAAATAAAACTTATAACTAACAGTGCTGTAAGATAAAAATAAATAAAACTTATAACTAATAATACTGTTAGAGCTCACATTCATACTCCACACTCACGATAATAAATACATTCATTCGTGTAAATGGGACAATACATCCTTATTATATAAGACGCTTTCTTCGTGCGTCGTCTGCCGTTATTTTAACTTCTTACTTAACCCAATCCAACCGTTTACTTAACCCTTTACTTAACCTTTTTTAATCCTTTTTTTAAACCCTTTTTTAAACCCCCTTTTTAAAACCCTTTTTAAACATTTTAACAACCTTTGTACACTTTTTTGTAATTGTATCCATGCATGGTGAATTAATGTTTTGGTTACCGCATGGGCCATGTATCATAAATTGCTTAACAATAGCAGATAATCGTGGATTTAATTTTTCATCTGATATCTCTGTACTTACAATACTATCAACATGATCGGTATCGCGAATTTTATTTGCATGGTCTAAAAATAATAACAGATAATGCATGTGCGGTAAACCGCTCTTTTGGAACTCAATTACATAAGTGTAAGCGATACTTTTCCCAAATATACCTTTTTTACTAACTTGATTCGAATATTCGTTAATTTTTAAACGAAATACTCTTGTTATAAGATTCGGCCTGTCAATCAGTTCTTCATTTCATTTAAATTCACAACTATTTCCAGCCACTTGGGATTGCAAGTCATTGTGATAAACAAATCTGGCTTTCTGCATTTTTGCACTAATGACATAGAATCGATAAAATTTTGTTTCATACATCGAAGATTTCTAGCAAAAGTTGATGGTAATATAATCATTTTTCGAATTCTTGTATTAGAGGCGTTTCGCCTCAACTCTCCCAGCGCGGCGCACGATGTATTTTTTATGTCTAGTTATGATAAGAAGTTCATGGATAGTTATTAGAGATTAATTAGTTAAGAGGAATATTTAAAAAAAAAAATTTTTTTTACAACGTTTAACAAATTAATAAATATATTACATATAAAACTTAGATTGCTTTTTTAAAAACATTGTGTAAAAAATATTGAGGCAATCATAAGAAAAAGTATGTTTTACCATACTATTATTTTTTATTTTGCTAGCTTTTAATATTTACAAGTCATTAATGAAGCAGAGGCAGAAGAGAGCATCGTACTTCATCATTGAGTGAAAAGTTTATTGATATCTTCACTAATTTAGTTTTACACATTCTAGTGTAATATTTCTTGTAACAGCGCTATTTACATTCTTATAATCAATTTCATAGCTATTCAATACTGTAGAATCACACGGACTTAAATACAAAGTTTTTTTTTATATTGTAATTTTTAACTTCTAAACAAATCTGGTTTTTGGCGATAAATATTTTACATATTTTTACTGTTTTTTTGTTTTGTAATTACAGTATTATGTGGATCCTTACTTGAAATGTATTATTGCTTATATCTTAATAATAGAATTTCATTTTTATAGCCTTTTTTCAAAATTACTGTTGCTTCTAAAGATTTCACTTCTTGATTTAAAATTTCTCTTTCCTCATATACTCTTCGACAATATTGTGCCACTGTATTTTTAGGCGATAAAAGAATATTTTTAATATTACCTAATTCTATCTTTTTCACACTTTTTCAAAAAAGTGTATCACCGTTATTTCTACACTATTTTTTAAATCGAAGTGAAATTTTCTTCGTTTAAAGACTAATTGCTATACGAATACATGTTAATTTTAAATCGATCTAAAAAAAAATTCAACTTGCTAGCACCATTTAAGTGAATAGCCTATACAACCTTAAAAGGATTTATGCATGTGATGCTGAAGTAAGCAGCTCGAAAATCAAAATACGCAGTAATAATCATATAGAATAGAAAGAAATATAGAAAGATCTGTATATCTTGTTAAAAATTGTTTAAAAAAATATATAATATAGATATAATTTTATCATATGTCATTGAAGGATAATATATTTAATAATGTCTTTTGAATATATGCAAAAAAGTAATTTTAGTACCAAGAAACATAGACGTTTTAAATACAAACCATGAAGTTATAAGTAAATGAGACGGATATGCAAGAGAATATGAATACATTGTAACTGGTAGCAAGCACAAAATTCTCTATGACGTAATAATAAATACATATAATTAGTAGCAAGTACAAAATGCGTAGTGAAAAATATGTATTTTAAAGATAAACCTACTGATGAGTCCGATGAATAGATCTAAGACTCTATCCATAACGATTCCGAAAACATTTTTTAAATACCAAATTATAAGATCCAAAAAAATTAAAAACAATAAAAATTTATAATTTTCAACCCTTTACTTAACTCTTTATTGAACTCTTTATAAACTCTTAATAATGTTATAGAAACATTTTTTAATTTTCAATAATGTTAAGAACAGTATATATTTAAAACTATTTATTAAATTTATAATATTTATTAACTGAATTAATTAAATTTAATTGATTAATCGAATTAACTGAGCCGAGCGAGCATTAGCGAGCGAGATAATAACGCTAGTAAAATAAATTAACAAATAAAATTGCTCGTTCTACGAATGATCAATCGAGATCTAGGAGATGCCTTCTCAAAGCAGTCTTAAATCTGCTAGGCAAAGAATTGCATAGAAGTGTACCTTGAATACTCAAAGATTTTTTCCAGTTTCACTACACATCGGTGGTGCTGTTAATTCTTTAATTTCACGCTAGTTGTAACCCTGGGCACATACCTTGTGAAGAAACATTCCAGATAGTCCGAAGTACGCATACGCAAGATTTTGCACATCAGTACTGCCATGAAATATTGTTTCCTCGTACCTGTGCGTTGCCAGCCCAGGCTTACTCTATGGAGCGAAATATGTTCAGACCGACTTACATATATCTAATTTAACTCTTGAGATGCATCAAGAAAAACCACCGAACAATGTAATTAACTTCGTTTCACCCTCTAGATCAAATGTGAAATGATGAAAAAGTGTGCTTTTTCTTAGGGAGTAAAAATCACCCCTTCTAGGGGGTGGAAAATAAAATCTTAAAAATAACTACAGAATTCGATAGAGGGATGAATTCTAAGCAAAAAGTCTTCTATCAGCATTTTTCGGAGAGTTAATACTTTCCGAATAATTCATGATAAAAACTCTGAATTTTTCATGAAAAAAAACACGTTGATCATTTTATCTTCTGTAATGCATAAAATGCATTTTATAAGGTACCCGCTATTATGTCGACTTCTCCTCGTCCTCAGCTCCGTGTATGTGTGTGTGTGTGCGTGCGTGTGCGTGTGTGTGTGTGTGTGTAAGGCACAGGAGCTAATAGACGTTTGTTTTTATTTTTTTTTTGTTGAGGAACGAGGAGCAGCCGACGAGCCAAGGCCGCGCACATATACATGCGCTAAGCCAGCAGACAATAGCCACGACAAGGCCGTGCCGTCCCGGGAGCTGCTGACGACGACAACAGCGGCCACATGCACAAACACACGACACAAACACAGGCACTATACACATGCAAAACAGTGTATGAGAGGGAGAGAGAAAGCAAGCGTGCGAGAGTAGGAGAGCTAGAGAGAGATAGTGCCGTATCACAGTATGAAATAAAGCGACGATAAGTAGATAGAAGCTGTGAATTAGCGTGCCTTAGTAGTAAGAAATTTTTCTTAATTTTTTTGAGCTTCTTATGTTATATCGGCGTTCTTGGCCGTGTATATAACAGCCCAGCGAGGGGCCTTGTTGTTTTTCAATTAATAGTTTTTGGTAGCGTGGCGCCGTTTTATTACGCTGTTGCTGATGAGTTTTTATATAAATCTCTTTATTTTCTAGTGTTTTATCCGAATCGTTAGGTAATTTTTGCTTTTCTTTCTGGTTTTTGTATACTTCATTGAAAAAAGGTAAAATTTCATTTCTTCTAATTTCATTATATTTCTCAATTGTGTCTGCCTCCGGTTCAATGACATGTTTCTGTAATTCCTCGTATGAACGGTGCGAAATTTGTCGTCGAATGAATGCTTTGATTATAAATTAAAATGGCTGTCGTTATATGGTTTTTTATAGTTTCTCTTGGATTTTTATCTATGAGAATACTTGATTTTTCTCTTAAGGTTAAATGTAGTCTCTCTATAGGTCCGTTTGATGTGTGTCTATTAATTGTTGTCTGATGATATTCGATTTTATATATCTTACAGAATTCTCGAAATACTGCAGAATTAAATTCGCTTCCGTTATCAGATGTAATTTTGTCTGGGAAATTGTGGTGAGAGGCGAAATGTCGAAGTTTGCTTAATACAGTTGTGGCGTTTCCATCTGGCAAATGGTAAGCCTGTGCATATTTTGAGAATATATCTATGATTGTGAGAAATTTCTCTTTATCGATGTGAAAAATATCCATATGTATATGTTGTAAAGATCTATTGGCGATTATAGGGCCATAATTTTCTGTTTCGTAAGCTCTTCTTTCATATTTATTTTCTAAACACAATTCGCATTGGTTTATGTAATTTTAAATAATTCTGCAGGCGGTCGAATTGCTGATAAAATTCAAGTTGACTATGTCGGTTGCGTGTCTCGGTGTCTGGCCGAAAATTTTCGCCATCAGTGGTTTCCTCCTCTTCGTGATACATTTCTTTGCCGCTCGTCACTATCTCATCTTCGTAGCCTGCTGCTTCTTCTTCTTCTCCTTGTTCTTGTTGGTGATGTAGCTCTTCGGCGAGGAAATTTGCTGGTCCAGTACTTTGAAAGAAATTGATTCCTCTCTGCGCATTAGCGGCAAAGTTGTTTGACAGAATAAAATTATTATTCGGTCTTGTGGAATTATTATTTTCTGCATTTTGTGGATTATTTGATCTATTAAAATTGTTATTATTTGGTCTATTTGTGTTTCGAGTGCTTATAGACATACGTGTGGGTCGGTTATTTTGATTTGAATTATTTTGTTTAAAAGCATTATTTCCAAAGTTTATTGGGATGGCAACGGGTCGTGGTTGAAAATTATTATTTCTTTGAATTCCAAATGAATTATCAAACGTATTATTAAAAGGTTTAATATTTCTTGATGCAACGGGTGTACTAAAAGGATTTATTTTTTTCAAATTTTCAGACACACCAAGTTTTGGATTACTCCCGCGTTGTCTAATAAAATCGAGAAAAGATGCTTTTTGTTGGTGATTATCATATTCCCTGCACTTTACTAAACACGCTTCTATGTCGTTTAATTCGAAATGCATTAAATATGAACGGTAAGGGGGTAATATTCCGTTTATAAACGTATTTTTGCTACATTTTCATAAAATGTATTTTTTATAATTATTAAATTTTGATTCGCCACATGCAATTGTATATGTTCTTTTATTCTATTTAATCTACGCTTAACTTCATGAGCGTATTTTTCGTATGACTCGTTCGTCTGTTGGTGGCACGTGCTTAATCTGTTAAATAATAAGGTTTCCGAACTCGGATCGCTAAAACGATTTATCAAAAGTGCTTTACACTCGACCCATGTTGCTGGGTTATTTGTAGTTACTAAATCCAATGCTTCACCATGAATTTTCGATTTTATGTGAGCGAACAATGCTTCGTTTAATGAGGCATCGTTTGTCGCTAGATTAGATGCAAATCTATCGCATGTTTGCAGAGAGTGCGATAAGAGTCTCGTGCCTCCTTTGTACTTGGGGATGGCATCGCGCCGTATAGATAATCTCAATTTATATTGCTCCATTGGGATTAGAGCTAATTGATTTTGTTCATTTTCATTTGCCATTTTTGTATTTACTTATTTTTATGACTTTCGCGCAAGGGCAATTGTATTATTAGTATCGCGCAAGATCTATCATATTTATAGGAATAAAATCGGGTAGGAAATGAGGAATTCCAAAGACTTTTTTTTGTACTTTGACTGCGAACACCGACGGCGTCCTCGCTGATGATTTCCGCCAGAGGTTTGAGGGAGAATCTCGATTCTACAGCTTCACGGATCCTGTCCCGCAGCGCGTGACAAGGTATCACTTTTATAAGTAAATAATCGAACAAAAGGTGTTGATTGAAATACTGATTTACTTGAAAGTCTTTACAGCTTGGATGCCTGACAAAGACTGGCGATCGCCGGTGCGAAAGCAGAGCGAGTAAGTCTATTCATAAAAAGGCATCTTCATTGTCTTTCTAACTCCTTTGTCTTTGCTGCAGCTCATAGTGCAGCGATAAGAAGACGTCCGATCGATGGTCCAGAGTGCCTACAGCGTGAGTCACATAATTCGCGCAACAGGTGGCAGATCGGTTGTGCTGAAGGTACCGACCTAGTCCTCCTGCTGTGCCAAGCGATAAATTAACGTGCCGAATGGCCTTCTTCTCGCGCGTGATAGGCCAAAGGGAAGCGAGAAGAAGGATAGCAGCGACAATTACTACAATGCGTAATTAACGCAAAGTAGTGTGCCAGACAAAAACAGTGCCGCGTAATTTTCGATTAGGTTGTAGAAGTTTTGCCGCCGAGGGTCGCGACCGCCCCAGGTCGTCCGTCGGAAGCGAACTTACGCCGAGGTTGAGGGTCCGTGCCAGCCAGGAGCCGAGCGGTGTAGAAAGGTGACAAAACGCGATCGGGCGCCCATTATCAATAAATAGGTCGCGTGAAATCGGAATGATTGAGGGGAAAAATTAAAGTCGTATCTGTGTGTAAGAGCCCTCAGAGCGAGCTTAGTGGCGCGGCGTTGGGGATTCAAATTTGCCGTGTCACAATTCTTAGATATCATAAAATTTTAAAAAACCGACCAGATTCATCCAATTTTCCGACACATAATCTGGAACTCGATTACATACAAACGTACCCCGCGCGAAAATATATGAGATCTCGTATGAGATCGGTATACGAATTTCAAACATATGAGATCTACGTGACATCTCATGTTAAGTTTTAATTAATTAATAAATAATTTATTTTTAATGTAAAAGTATGAATAAATAGTATATATTAATTGATCTCGAAAAGAGCAATAAAGTTTTATCAATACATTTTACTAATACTAATATTATATTTCGTCCTACTTCTATATATTCAATACAACATAATATTTATTCATACTTGTACATTAAAAATAAATTATTCATTAATTAACTAAAATTGTCCACGAGATCTCATATGTTTGAAATTCGTATACCGATCTCATATGAGATTTCAATTACGATCTCATATGAGATCTCATAATATTTTTACGCGGAACAAACTTACATACATTTTAAAATCATTATAAAATTAATGTTAAAAATATAAATTTAAATTATAATGCTATAAACCTAAACCAAACAATAAGATATCATCATTTACTTTTTATAACCATTGATAATTTAATTTCAACTCACAAAAATACCGATCATTATCAAAAACTAATTGGAAACAATTGTTGCTGCAAGGTCCTAACATATCCACTGATCTACTAATCAATGAAATAAAAAATTGCGTTGATAAGTTTAAATATCCTAAATTGTCAAGAATAAAAAGTAAGAAAAATATACCTAGGGAAAAATGGACTACACAGGGAATTATAATATCTTGTAATAAAAAAGACGAATTATATAATTTATGGATACTAGATCCTACAAATGTACAGTTAAAAAGAGATTTTAAAATATATGAAAAAATTTTAAATAAAGTCGTAAAAGATACAAAGATAAAATATGAAAAAAGTAAATGAACAGAAAAGGAACAATCCTAAGCATTTCTGGAATATTATTAATACAAAGTTAGGTCGAAAAACCAAACTAAACAATGATCTTGATTTTATAATTGATGATGACGGTAAAAAAATTAGTGAAGCTACAGAAATAGTTGATACTATAAATAATTATTTTTGTGAAATAGAAAAAAAATTAAGTAGTAAAGTAAACTTAGCGCCTAGCGATAATATAAAATTACCCAAGAAAAATCTAAATACAATTTTTTTGGAACACACATCTACTAATGAAATTATAAGAATAATCAAGGAAATGGAGGATAAATCAGGTGGGATTGATAGTATCAACAGTAGATTCTTAAAGGTAATAGCTGATTACATTGCTGAGTCATTGGCTTACATATTTAATCTTTGCACTGAAAAATCAATTTGGCCTAACTCACTAAAAAAAGCCAAAGTAGTACCTGTATTCAAAGCTACTGATAAATATAGAGCTGTAATGGGTCGATGGATTTATGACAAATAATAAAAGTACGCGCCGGCATCGGGACTTGAACCCGAGCCGTCCGGACGACAGTCGAGTGTCTCTACCGCGAGACTACCAATGCACTGCCCCTTAATCATCCTTTAATTGATGTTATACATTGATACCGATAATATAGAACTCTCCTATGCATGCCGACTAGCCCCCGACTCTTACAAATAGACAATAAAGAGTAAAATTAAATTTTGCTGCAGTAGTTATAGAAATGTAAAAATTGATTTAGCACAAGGTACTATATCGTTGGCTGAGAGGAAGAAGACGCTAACTCGGGCGAGCGCGTAAGACAGTACTAACTCAGGCGAGCGCGTAAGATAGGGCTAGCTCGGGCGAGCGCGTAAGACAGTACTAACTCAGGCGAGCGCGTAAGACAGGGCTAGCTCGGGCGAGCGCGTAAAACAATAATAACTCGGGCGGGCGTGTAAGACAGAGCTTATTCGGACGAGTGCGTAAGAAAGGGCTAATTCAGGCACCTGCTTTTAGATTTTTTCGGTTGACTGTACTAATATTATTTCACTGACAAATTTTGTATAAATTAACTTCTAGTGCAAATCAGAGTATACCTAGCGGATTTTTTGATCCGCTGAACTTAATTTTGGAGTATACTTTTCTGTACAACAATAATATTTTTCACGTTAATAATTCGATAAATCTGAGGATTTCCAGGGCGTACGCTTTCGATTCAAAAAAGATACTTAGGATATTAATATAATAATTAAATATAAACATTTCGTTTTTTATTAAAACATCTTATTAGGGTTAATTTTGATGAAAACCTGTTATTAGATCATTAAAATCACCGTAAAAGCCGTCATAAAAAAGTGTATTGGGGTATATAGTTATTTAAAAACTATTATATATTAATAATATTACAAATTATATAACAGAAGCAATTTATATATTAGGAAGCTACAGTTTCCTCAGGCTAATTCTCATGTTGTATTGTCATACAATAAGTTACGACAATTCAAGCAAATTAAAATTAATATACCAAATTTTATAATAAATGTTTTGGAAATAAGTGTACATCGGACATATTATTAAAATTTGAAATAGCTGTAATTTTTTTCTGGAGAGAATATGTATATACATTTGTTATTTGAACATTTTGTTGGTAATAAAAAACAGGTATAACTTAAAATTCTAAGTTGTTATATGTAAATTCCTGTTTTGCAAAACAGTACATTGTTTCTTATCCAGTTTTTTAATTTGGATTTTATCATTATTAGCTTAAATTTTGTTTGTTCATTGGACAAAACTTTTAAGTTTTTTGGCAATTAATTAAATATTTTCACTGCAAAAAATTCACTACTGTTTTTATAAGTTATGGTTTTATATATTTTTGGTAACTGAATACTCTTAAATCTAGTTTAACTAACAGATGTTTTGTATATTTCAGTTAATTCGGAGTAGTGAAATGCTACTGATTCTAGCTTGAATATTTGTTCTATTTGCAATATTTGTTCTATTTACAACCAAAGTGTTTTTACTTATTATTTTTAATATTCTATGTTGCAAAATTTTTAGTATGTCCACATCATTGTTGTAGGCTCCACCCTGTGCAATTATTTCATAAGTTATTACGTTGTGAAAGAAAGCATAATAAATCAGAAAAAGAGTATTTGTTGACATAATTTTAGCAAGTTTGTAGAAAACATATGATAAATATTTGGTCTTGTTAATTATAGAATTTATGTGTTTATCCCATTTAAAATTGTAGTCAAAGATTACTTCTAAGTATTTATGACTTTCAACTCTATTCAAAAACTTATCATTAACTTTGATTAGGACATTATTTGGTACACTGCCATAATAGCTTCCAAATAATATGAATCAGCATTTAAAGTTCATTTATTTAATTGGATATGTTTAGCAATTTTTTTAAATAATTGTTCATTTGTATTATCACTTCTTGCCAAGTGTCTGCTATTGATATTACAGCTGTATCATCTGCATATGATACAACGGTATTATCTGACAGATTATCTAGGAGATCATTAACATGTATGATAAACAGTAGTGGACGGGCCAGCGCGTAAAACAGTACTAAGTCGGACGAGCGCGTAAGACAGAGCTAACTCGGACGCCTACTTTAACATTTATGCGGTTGACTACACTAATATTATTTCGCATACAAATTTCGTACAAATCAACTTCTAGTGCAAATCAGAAGATACCTAAATTTTATTTATTCACATTAATTTGTTTTAAAGTAACTGTTTCATCTTTCTTCACTATAAATAATTAACTGAGCATTGAGAGCTGCTTATTAAATTCTAAATTTAGCAGTGTAGTTTTTTATAATAAATTTCATTTTGAATTTATAACTACACGGCTCAAAAAAATCCGGTTTTCCTTTACTGCGAACTATAGCCATAGCATCTTGATAATTTTGCATTATATATACAGTAGAACCGACGAAATTAGATGGTAAAATTATCATTTTACCTACAATTCATATCATTTGCACTATTATTTAAATGATCAACTAAACCTTGATACGATTCAATACGAAGCCGTTTTTTATTATTACGAACATATTCAGTCCTATCCCTTTCTACTTCAACATAACTATCTACGATCCACTGTTGAAATAATCTACGACCAAATAAAAATGCATTACATACGTCAGGTCTAATACTTATTCTGTATTTAATGTAAGAACATCTTGTTACTCGACGACCTTGTTGTTCATATTGTTCGTCATTGCTATCATTTACTTCTACATTTCTATTATTATTACTATTTTTTTTTCATTATATTTTTATGCCAACCTAATGATCCATACGGATTAAAAAGTGGATAAACCATAGGTTCGACGATTGAATCCATAGAACTTATTGAATGAAATATTTGTGAATTCTTATTTCGTATTCTAACGTATGACTCGGGAATGTCGCCATGTGCTGTACTAACGAAAACAGCAATCCTACGTTACGATCCTACCTTGGATTCAAACTAAATAATAATTGTAATTCAAGCTCCGTATTGTTTCCTGCTAATTCACGCTGACGATCAATTTCTTTTTTCATCATTGCGTAAGAATTCGTGAAAATATTGTGTTGTCTTATAGTTTGTTCTAATTCATATATAATCTGTCTATCCGATACTAAATTTTCTGTCATTATATAATTGACTGCTTCCTGAAAATCCAGAGTAAAAAGCTGACCATATTTCGGACTCATTCTCGGACGGGTATAAAGCCTCATTTATTTGGTAATATATTTGTTCTTGAATTTTAGAACAATATGGCGCTCTCCCTGCTGTAGGAAAATTAACTAAATTAGCATTAAACGATACAAATATAAACGTACTATTATAATTCCGAACACATTCAAAAAACTCTTTACTTTTTAAGTGGTTATTTTCAAAATAAGAACGCAAATTATTTGGAAAATCTGGAATGTTCTCTATTTCTACAGATCCGTGACCACAACAGTCATTGAATGAATTACCTTTATTATACACCTTCTCACCTCCAAAATGTTTTGCACTGCAATGTCTACATAAAATATTCATTTCTCCCAAATAATTTTCATTCATATTATTACTTGTTTGTATACTATTATTCCTACTCAATCTTTGTAATCTTTGATTTTGTGCATTTCTCACAAATCCACGACGATGGAATTTACTTTCCTCATCATCACACTCACTTTCACGATAATGATATTTGTGATCGTATAACTCTTTTTTGTCCTAAACTACGGGGTCTATCTTCAAGAGCTAATTGTTCCTCGACTGGTCGTCTAGAACTTCCTGTTCATTCTGAGTCTTCTCATTCTTTCAGTTGCTTGATTACGCTGTCTTTCTCTAATAATCACTTCCTCATGCGATATTCATCTAACTCTTGGCCCCAAACTGATCGATCATTATTTGATAAATGATTTGGTCGATTCTCCATCTTCTCCAAATATAAATGTAACAAAACTATTAGTTCAGAAATACAAACGTTGAATTGAATAATATTTAAGCTAAAATGAAAATATTTTGAAGTAAAGGGCAAATTCAGTAGTTAATAGAATGTTTAATTATAGTAAGGTTACAATAACAATAATAGTAAAGTTTAAATAAGAGTAATAAAGCTCCAACGGAAACCAGTAATAAAAAAATGTTTAATCATAGTAATATTTTGATACAAAGGTTTCAATAGGAATAGTAAAATTTCGATATAAATAAATAATAGTTAAGTATCAATAGAAAGAGTAAGCTATTGATATAAATGATAGTAAAGTTTCAATAGCAATGGTAAACCACCAACAGATGTAGTAAATACCAATAGTAGTAGCGTGCGTAGAAGCAAACGTCCAAAAGTATAAGCAATTTTTAAAAATAAAAATACATAATCTAAAGTAGTGGTAACTGTTCCATAGTAATTAACTGTAAATGTTCACTGACGTATTTTAATTTTGAATAGTAAAAATAAATCGTTGTTAGTATTGTTAAATGTTCAATAGTAGAAATATATATATATCAACTGTATATGAATTGATATATATATATATATATATATATATATATATATATATA
>JAWWEQ010017005.1:0-30000 GCA_035583055.1 Torymus tubicola
CGGCGAACTTCCACCCCACTTTGAACAATATCTATAAGTATCCCCCTTATACCCTCCCCGCGTCTCCTCGTTATAGAACCTAAAAGTAGGGGCAAGAGAGAGATTTCGTAGGAATTAGTCCCTCGTAAATTCGTCGCCGGCCCGCATAGTCCTTAACATAATGGAGAGAATAAAGCGCATAGCTATATCGTCTCCTGCTCTTTCTCTCTCTCTCCCACTCCCACTCCCTCACTCTCTCTCTCTATCGGATATTTGATGGGCTCGCGGCGATAAACGCGCGGACGTGTGTCGCGCGCGTCATTGTGGCACGCTGCTGCTGCTGCTGCTGCCCTCGGGCCCTTCAATTTCGTTCCGGAAAATGGCCGCGTGCACTGTGCTGCCTGCTCCTATAGCACCGCCGCCGCCGGCATGCGCGCGTGTTTGCGTCTGGACGCGTGCGAGGATTCACAAAGGAGGTTATAGGTGGCCGATCTGTGCTGCTGCGTGTGTGTACGCGCGGAGCATCGCTTTGTGAAAACAGTTTAACGAGTCCCTCGCGAGATCGCAGCAACGATGACGACGCGGCGCGAGCTGTTGGTTCGAGTTTAATACGACTGGAAATTGTTCGCGTTGTGTGTGTGTGTGTGTGTGTATAATACTAGTCGTTGAAATGGGGATGATGACGCTAGTATAGTAGTGCTCTAGTAGTATGAACTTTTTTTTTGTACATGTGTGTATGTGTATGTATGAGTGGGAGGTCGGTTTTTATTGCAGTAGCAGTAACCGATATTTGTGTGTGTGTGTGTGTATAAGGAAGTCGACGTTGGTGTGTATATATAGTGCGATGAAATGGATCGCTATAGTTGTGTTTACACGGTGGCAATATCGTCCCGTGTGCGCGCGCGTGTGCTGCAGTGTTTGAGATGCGGAGAGTTTAGTTTTCGGTCGAGAGAAAGAGATATATGACTATGTATGTGTGTGTGTGTATGGAGGTCGAGGGAATTTATATATTGTTTGGGGAATAGTAATTTGAAGCGTTTCGACGTAATGACTGACCCGCATATTCGTTAAGAAAAAAAAAAAACAACAAAATTAAAAAAGAAACACATGCTGGTAGAAAAGTAGTTGTTCTTGTTGAGCAGATTACGCTGGTAAGCTAAAAAAAAATTCCAGTAAGACACAAACGAAAATTGGAATTCGTCCGTGATTACACAGCTGTGGAATACGAAATTTTGCCGGCGCATAAATATTCAATTTTTTCCGCCTATCGCATTACATCGCCGGCCTATCATTACGCTCTGAACTTCCCGAAAAATCTCTCCAAGAACACCAGCAAGTCTGTCTGCGAATATATATATCGCATTCTCGATTCCCCTAGCAAATAAGCGTTGCCAGCTGTAATGACACGAATTCGCGAACATCAGCTACCCCTCCAAAATTTCCGTTCGAAATAAAGCGTTGTGTGCTATACGATTCTGAAAAAAAAAAAATTCAACAACAACTTCTACGAAACTTCTACGTGCCATTATATATTAAAATAGCTAAGCAACGCGCGTCCATTTCTTCCAATAAAAACACCGTAGAGACTTTTACACGCAGACACACCTGCCGTTCTTGGGGTCAAAATCCGTTGGTATGTATATATAACGATGTTCCCCCAGACACGCGAATTCCGAAAAGAAACCCGCACGCTCGCTATATAAGCATAGAACCTTTCTCTAACTTTACTGTCGGCGGCGCAGGTGGCACAGGCAAATAATAAAAGAAAAGAATCGCCGGTGCAAATTACAGACATATAGCCAAGAGAACGCGCACACATACGGAGCGATCGGAAACACGCATGAGAGATCGTTTCTCTAATTTCCTTCGACGCGGCCGCACTCTACACGCTGCATGTATATGAAGGGAACGTTCGGTCGCTGCGCGCGCGCGGGTGAAAGTAGGAATCAGCGATGTTATCCCACACAGGCCCGCGTTTGTCGTCCTCGTCGTCGTCGTTGTAGTCGTCGTTCCCCTCTGCGCCGGATGAAATTACAGTGGGGAAGGAGAAGAAGAAGAAGAAGAGAGAAGAGGAGCCGATCGAGAGGACGGATAATTTCGGGCAAAAAGAGCGTCGATGCGCCGGCCCCCTAATGATCGCTTCTCTCCGATGAAGAGGGAGAGAAAGAGAGGAATTAAGAATTTCCAGAGATTGCGGTTAAGACGCGGTGACTTTGCGTGTTGTTGGGTTGGCCCGGATGATAGTGGCAATGGGTTGTTTTATATATAGAGGGGACTATGGTCCGGGATGATTTTCAGAAAATGCAGGGATTTGTAATTGTCATGAAACTCGTTTTACGGTGTTTAGGTAATTATAAGGTTTATTGTAAAAATAAGGTAGAAAAATAAAACCTCAGTATAAAAAAATAATTATTTATTGTAATTATTTGTCCAAACGCAATTAGAATGTTTTCTAATACAATCTTATACTATACTAATTTTATTCATTTCTTAAAAAATGAAGAACACTTAAAACCCAAATCAAACCCAATAAATTCATTTATCTACCCACACGCACCCCTTCCATTGTCAGGAATAAATGACTAACGAGGCACCCATTCATCAAATCCTCTAGCACCGTCCAATCCAAAAATCACCACGCTACATACTATATGTATATATATACCTACACACAAAAGCATCCCTGGCAAGCTCAACCAAAATATTATGGAAAAACCATCCTTCAACCGCGATCTCCTCTATTACCCATCGTATATATAAAAGCAGACACCGCCGCCTCGAGTACACTGACCATCACTACACGCTTCTATATATATATATATATATATATATATATATATATATATACCCTATACGTCATCAATAATTGTCACGAGAATTCAATTAACAATCGAGCCGCGACGAATCGTCCCCAAAGCATGCACTCGCAACCGATCCCAAAACAAAAGTCTTTCTTCTCTTCGCGTATAGCATATGTATATATATATATAAATTCCTATACTACTCTCTTGACGCGTGATGGTACCAACAGCAGCAGCAGGCTTATATACAGCCTGAGGAGGCTAAAGGGCATTGGACCTTCGACGAGGCTCGGTAGCGCCGCCGTGTATACACCTCAGGTATATATACATATATAGACGCGAGCGAGAGAGTGAAGAGAGAAGGGATGGGAGCGCGGAGAAGCGAGGTAAATCGGTTTTCCGGATGAATCTAGCATTATTGCAGCACTTTGGCTTGCGGAGGTTGCCCTCGAGAGTCTTTTATTTATGATTCTTGCCCCCGTGCGAAGGCAAGTTTCTATCATCCTCTTCTACCTCCTCCTCCTCATCGTCGTCGTCGTCGTTGTTGTGTTTCGTAAAATTGATTCACAAAAGAAGATGGATTCTCTCTCTCTCTCTCTCTCTTACTCGTTGCTGTTGCTTCTCTATCTCTCCTCGCGTAGATTGGATTCAAAGGATTATTCACTCCCGGGTATTGCGTGCTTTGATTCACTATATAGCGAGAGAGACGCTGCTACAGCGCTAACGTGAGAACGCGCAGTGTGGTTTTGTTTCTAATTATTCGGAGAGAGGGAGAGACGAGAAGGGAGGAGGAGAGATTTATGTTAAACGCGTGCGCGTGGTGTGCTCTCGAGTTGATGATGGATTTGTTCTATTAGCGGCGATTGTTGTGCAGATAAATTATATAGGATTGTGATCGAAATTTGTACTGTGGTGTATAGCAGCGCCTATATAAGAACGATAATAATTGATATAGCTAAGAGAAAAGAGTGCATTGGTTTTTTAAATACTTTATAGGGTTATATAAAGGTATATATATATACATATTAGATCCGATCTGATATATATAATATACTTTATAAAATATATTATTCCCTCATCGGCATATCAATATTATTATTACGGAATATATTAAGATCAATCAATTTCTTGTTAGAAATTCCAACATAACGCGCGATTATATACACTCTCACCACCACGATGTTCACGATCCATTATTATTATACCACGCCGAATCTAATAATGTAATTCAGCTTAACTATTATTACACTCGTAAAATTCCAATCTACCATGTAACTTTCCAAGTCGCTATTTTTTTCCTCAAAAACAAATTACCCCCAACTCCTCTAATCTTAAATCACTTCCCACTAACAGCTCTTATACGTAACCCACAAAAAACTATATATATATATACTTATATGCGCTATATACCGAAAGTTCCCAAAATTCGAGCACCTCACGCACCTCCTAATCCTCCTTCATATCTCTCCGTGTATATATTTTCCCTCTTGCATTCACCAGTATCCATCGTTTCTCTCTCTCTCTCTCTTCCTGAGAGAAAACGATCTGCTGCTGCTGCTGCTGTTGCTGTTGCACACTACATACTACACGATCGACCTACCAACCAACCAACACATACTACCCACTACACTGTAATATACCCTATACGCTTGCAATTATCGTGCTCAATTTCGTTCCAATCGGCTAAGTGGATTGCCCGGCCGTATAGCCGCCGGTTTTTTTCGCCGCAATCTCTCACGTGCGCTCGCTTGCTCGCGGGCCCTTTAAGTACCCGAGAGCTCCTTCGATCGATATGAGGCGCCCGCGGGAGAGAAAGACTATGTGTGTATATATAGGTATATATATATATGCATACACGCGCACGCTCAATCGATCGGATTTTCTCTCTCGTTCTCTCGAAGGGGTTTCCCTTTTTTGCACGTGTGTCTGTGTGTGTGTATATGTATATACGTGTACGCCGAACGAGGGCTTTTAATTCGAGCGGTTTTACATGTGCGCGCGCGGCAGAGAAGCTGGCTTCTTTCTTTTTATAAAGTGGAGCTTGCTCTTTCTCTCTCTGCCTCGCTATAGTTGCGCGCGCGCGCGGGGGATGTTGCGGTGAATGGAGGTATTCGAGTTTTGTGGTATATACTACTATACTACTGCAGCCGAAGGGTAGAACAATGATGGAGATTGAGCTTTTGTTTTACGCGAGAAGTGGGTGTGATCGATCATGCACATGTGTGTGTGTATATATAGACTTTTAGCGGATTTTTCGAAAACGCGAGATGAAATTGTCAAGAGTGACGTAATATTGAAGAGCACTCTCGTTTATTTTTGGTTTGAGAAGAGACTATGTGTATCCGTATTCGTGTGTGTGTGTGTGCATGCGTATGTGCCACGGTACTCCGTATAGTTAATCGCTAAACTGGTTTCGCTCGGAGGCTTATGAGATTTATATCGCGACGGATAAAAAGCGCGCCGGACGCGCGTTGCATTTAAACGGAGTTTGGCTGCCAGAACGTTGCTCGAGTATATATATGAGTCGAAGGGAGAGAGAGAGAGAGAGAGAGAGAGAGAGAGAGAGAGAGAGAGACAGAGACAAAAAAAAACTGGATTTAGTCCTCGATTAGCCGCCGCGACGCGAAATTAAGAGATTAATTTCTCGACAGTCGGAGACCGACAGCAGCGTCGAATTTGTAAATAATAATTAACTTCGAAAAATATATATATCAAATCGTAATCTTACGTGCGCATGACGCACATTTTTAAATCAGTACTGACAAATGACGAGAACGAAGGCGAGAGGAGGGGAGCATATGAAATATCGGCGTTGTAAATAACGCGCCGCTAATATAATCCACTTTGCTGTTTATTTTTGCTTTGCGCGACGACCGCGAGCAAAGGTTATACGCGCGGGGCAAAGAACCGGTCTTCTTCTCTTTCTCTCTCTCTCTCTCTCTCTTTTCTCGCGTTACGCTGAATGCGAAATTACGGAATCGCCCGGCGATCGTTTCTGTCTAATGGAATTCTCTCTCTCTCTCTCTCTCTCTCTCTGACTTTGTCTGAAGAATAAGGTCTAACGGGTTCTGCAATGTTGAGGAAAGGGAAATAGAAATGAAGTGTAAGAGGAAAAAATTAACGCAAAACTATATGTATATATAGAGAGGTTGAATGAAAAAGTTTGTATATTAAAAAAATTCTTATCGCGTACGCAGAATATTTACGGTTTTTTTTTTAAGAAAACCCCGCTGAAATACACGTGTTGAATATGTTTATAAGTTCTTGTTATCAGGGAACACGTGCTGAAATGCAAATTATGTCATTAAAAGTTTTATCACTGTTATGCAAAAATACTACTACTCGGATCGCACGCAATGAAATGAAATAAAATAAAGAGCCCGCGACCCGCGCGCGGGATATACTATATATATTCATGTAGTCCAATAAACAAGGTACTAAAAATTGCATACTCATGAGTACATATAATTATAATTTTACTGTACTATTTTAATTCAAGGAAAAATTTGGTTATATATTAATTATTCGAGTGCAGCTATTCGAAGTGAATTCATTAGAACGCAATGAAAAGTACTTTTTATGTCTTTCAAAATAATGTTACTACTATACGGTATATAACTCAACTCCCCTCTTTTTTTCCGAATCTCTCCGAGTATAGAAAAACAGATTACAAATACATGCATATACACACGAAACATCATGTGGCTCGAGAATATCCTCGCATGTATATATACGAGTAAGCAAGAAAAACTACAACCTCTCTTTTCTCCCTCTCTCTCTCTCTCTTTCTCCCAGATAAACTCGTTACGTTACCACTAACATCCGACTCGATTTTCATTAATCCAACCCACACGTTCGAGCTTGCGTACAGCCATTTCCGCATTTACTCCTCTTACTCGTTCGCTATATACCTTCAACTTTCTATTATATCCCACTCTATCGAAAACGCAGCAACGACGCCGAGGTATCCTCATTTCCCTGGCTTTATTAAAAACCACATACACACACACGCTATAGTATATAAGAAAAAAAAAACCACAACACACGGTAGGAGGGAGAATATCCCACGCCGATTCGGGCTTATCTCATCCTCCAAACTCAATTTCCCGGGGTGTGTATATAAGGTATATACATATACATACACGCATACCATCGATTGACATTAAAAAACACAAGCGGCCGAAGATATGAAGAAGCAGCAGCAGCAGCATGTGAGGTAGTAGTAGCACGTATACATATACATACACGGGGGGAGAAAGATCGGAAGATGCGAACGAGTGAGAAACAGGTATATATGTACGCGTATATATCCTGCGTATGTATATATATGTACGCGCATACATTACCGGTAAAAAGTATTCGCGGTAGAATAGCGGGAGAAGGAGGAGAGAGAGATTATTATGGAAGGATTGTTTATGGCGCCGTTTGCCGTGCGTGTGCGGTGTGCTGCGTTTTCGCGCGGTTCAACAAATTGAACACAGTGGTGTATAGGTAGTGGCGCGTCGTTGTATATATATACATATATATATATATGGTAGGTGGCGGCGGACGTTTAATTAGCATGGTAATGCCGGCATTATGGTAATTGAATTAAAAATTGAGGACTACTTTGGCGTGTACGTGGTTTATTGTCGTCCCCGTCGCGTAGCTTTTTGATTCTATCCAACGAGAAATTGTCCTTACGAGATTTTTTTTTTCAAATGGATAACGAAGATTGTGTATGATTTTTTTTTTTTTTTTTTTTGTTGCCAAAAGCTATAAGGTACGACATTGTATGCGTATATTATATGCAATTTAAATACAAATTTCATTTGCATATCAATACCGTAAGGTTGAATATGAGTTCCCATCTTACATATATGTACGCATATAATATATTTGTATAAAATCTCCACAATCGAGTAATCACACTTTTACCACAGAAACCTTACAAATTTTCATATTTCCCGCAATAAACAAAACAACCGTGCCCGAGAGACAAATCTACACGCCGCGTCGTATAATATCTGAAAGCGCAATTTACAATCAAACCTCTCGCGCATACTACTTTTACCACGGTAACTGTGTACATCGTAGTGTATATATATATATATATATATATATATATATATATATACACTACAACCACCCCCTACCAGTTTTCCACGCGCGCGAGATTGAAACATGCAACTTGCATTATCGAATCTCAATCTTTCTCTCTCTCTCTCTCTTCTTCTTCTGGCCTTGACCAGCAGCAGCACATCGCGCTCAGTGAACAATCCGCATTTGCATATTCGAAGAAGCCAACAGCAGCAACAGCAACAACAGCGGCAGATCATCTCCTTCGTGCGCATTGCCTCGCGGCAAGCATTAGGGAGAAGAACCAGAAGAAGAAGAAGAGAGAAAGAGAGAGAACCGGTAGGCGCGTCGGAGCCGCTAATTATCGATGAAAATTGCTGGCGCGCGAGCGCGCATTTCTTCTTCGTCCCCTCCGTCGCTCACTTTTTCGGACCGAACGTTATATATAATATCGGGGTGTATGTGTGTGTGTATATATATATATATATATATATATATATGCTATATGCTATAACGCTCGTCGCGGTATGCCTATGGTATTTTTCAATAGGGAGGAAGGGGTAAGGAAAGAGAGAGAGCTTTTTGAGCGATGGTCAGGTGCGGAGGTATGTGATGAGGGAGAGAGAGAGAACAGCGATGGATGCTTTTGTTGCTACTGCTGCCAGCAGAGTTTAATGAAAGATACTTTTTCGGGGGGGATTGCGCGTGGTATGTGTGTACGGATGAAGTACTGGCGCTCTGCTGCTGCTGTTGTTGTGTATAGGGTCTTTTTCGAGTTATTTAATTTTCGACGCGCTAATAAGCAAGAACCTAATTATATGTATAGACAGCAGCGTTATTTTTTTTTCGTTTGTATGTGTATCTGGGGTGACGATGTTTGGACCGTATATACGGATGAATAAACTTTCGATTTAATATCTCTTTGAGTTTTGTAACTGAATACGCGGAATTCATACACACACACACATGCACATGTATATGTGTGTCGTGGATTAACTTTTGAACGGCCATATCTTAAGGCGATAACTGAAAATACATGTATTTAATTTATTAATTTGTACGTACACGTACCTTCATTTGAATATTTAACGCACTAATGCGCGTATCGAGTTTTGCGCTATCTATGCGCGTATACGTATATAATGCTCTCGGGATTTTGCTAGTATATTTAGCGAATTTATTAAAATGTCTCTTGATGTCGAGGCTTCAGGTTACGCGAGCTCTACTGATTTTTATACACGATTTAGACGTTAAGAAACGTATACTAATTGAGAGTAATTTACTTTATACGAATCGCTGCTATCTTAACTTTCATATTATACGCTCTCGGAACGATTCTTCTTTCTTTCTATTTATAAAACATCTTTGGAAAATTGGTTTTACGCAAGCGTATATAAGTTTCCATAAAAATAATACTTGGCTGTGTGTGTGTGCTATTAACGTGTTATTTTCATCGACCTCTTCGTAAAGCAAAACGTGTATTATATACAATAAATTTAATCAAAACCTTATCTCCGTGGGAGATTGCTTATTAAAAGATGAGAATCCAGCCGATACGGTACTATACTATTTATCTAAGTAATTTGTATATTTTTGCTCAGATATAGTCAAATTGCTATATAGCACTTATGAGATGGACTTTTTGCCATTGATATGAGTATACGCGGTTTCAGCATTTTGATTGGATTTTACGATATTGACTTAAAGGTCGGATGGTGAACGTTTTTTAAAACAGCTTATTAATACCGTAAATTTGTCCATTACAGATTTTATATACTTTCGTTTATTTTGTTAAAATTTTTACGACAACGATTATACGATTTTTCCGGTATACATATTGTTGATGCTAGTGAATCTGCATATATGCACGCATTAAGCGTATATGTACAGATTGGGATGTAATTTCAATTTAATATTAAAATTAACATTGCACGTGCATAACGTGTCAGTTATATTCATTCAAACATTTTTTATCGTTTGCTTAATGCTGTTAACGAATTTTTCATGTATATATAAGAGTTTAAATATTCAAATAAATTTTAAATAAAATAAAAAAAAATTTGTTTAAATACGTTATACGTACCTCAATTAATTTGGTATTAGCCAACAAAAATTGTCAAGACCCATATAGATATCGAAATTAATTCACACACTCTTCCTTCGCTCAAAATTCTTCGACCCAATTAATAGCCTCTCCTGTGCTTTCTTTCTCCTTCCTTTCTCGGCACCCAAAATACACTTCGAACAACGAGCGAGACTTTGTTTACCCGTCCGAATTCAATTTCCCTCCGTGCGCGCAGAAAATCGGCCGTGTAAATTACAACGGCGAGAGTAAACAATCGCGCGCGCGTATAGACACAAGAAAGGAAGAAAAATGCCGATGATCGCGCGCGCGCACAGCGAGCAAGGCAAGAAAAACATTTCAATTTCAAAAGGTCTCGATTACCGGGGGCCCCCCGACGAAAAGGGAAAGGCTCGCTACTGCAGCAACAGCAGCAACAGCGGCGGTGCGCATCAGATCGGCCGAAGCAAATAAATGAAATTGCCGGGGAACGAGAGAGGGAAGAGATAGAGAGAGAGAGAGAGAGAGAGAAAAAGACAAGAGAGAACACGCGAACGAAAAGACAACGACGACGACGGGTTCGGGCTCTGACAGCGAGAAAAAGGGAGGAGAAAGAGAGGGCGAGAGAAGGAGAAGGAGGAGAGTATAGTCGATGATTCGGTGGGCGCTGGTGCTGAATTTATTTACGGTATCGCTAATAAGATAAGTTTTTTGCGAGAAGAGTGAGAGAGAGAGAGAGAGAGAGAACCAGAGAGTGCGGCTAAAATTGGAATTCCGTCGGTTTTGTTATTTTGCCGGAGATTGCATTTATTTTCACGATGCCGGTGTATATGCTGCTGCTGCTGCTTGTTATGTATATATAGAGGAGACGTAATAAATATATTGGAAGTTGTTTGGCCGATAAGTGTGTAGTACTAATTAGGGTCGATTAAATTAATGCGGAGAGTGTGGATAGCAATAAGGACAAATAGAACGACCCCGCGGAGCCTCTGTAATAACAAGTTTCGATGGTCTTGTTGGCAAGTAATGAGAGATACGGCGTGCGGATATATATAATAATAAAGTAACTCCAAACAAAAGCTCGAAAAATTAATAATGGGTTAACACAAGCGTGTATGAAATTCACCCATTGTGTTATATATTTACTTTAATTAGAATAATATTCCAGAATGCATATAACGAAACCATAATATATATGCAAAAACCTTTATACATATATCAACCAAAATAAAGTTTTATACATATATACCCTTTCAAAATTCTCGATCCATGTAGCCCGTAAGAAAAGAAAAAAAAAAGCACAGCAAAAGCGCGAGCAGACTGTGCTCTCCTCGCGCATCTATTTAAATTTCCGTAATTCGATACCACACTACCTGCTACTACCACCCTCCACACTCATCTTCCAGCCTTCCCCCTCTAACCCCCTTCTCTCTTCGTAATCCATATAATCCCACGCGTGCAGCAGCAGCAACAATACAAGCCGACCTGCTCTCTCTCTCTCATTCTCGTCCACTATCCATTATCCTGGCCTTTATCTCGCGCAGATCGAAAAAGAAATCAACAACAACACATATACATATATATATATATATACAGCGAGATTCTCCTCCTCTCGTATTTCCAGAGGCTCTCGCGTTCATCGCCTAATGGCTGCGCGGCGCGCGGCTGCTGCGGCTGTATATACAGCCGAGGATTTGCATCTTGAGCAATCATCCGGCGCAATCGGCGCCCCGCGCGATTTATATCAAAGAGCGATCGCTCATTCGCGAGAGCAGACCAGTAACAGCAACAGCAGCTACGTATAAAGGATATATATATATATACAGAAGAACGTTTCGTGATGTGAAAGGGGGGAAATCAAGAGCGCGAGAGAGAGAGAGAAAGAGAGCCACCGGCCAAATTCCAAGGTGCTGACGTGCGCGCAGCAGAGTGGAGGTTTCGTATGTATATACGTATATGCTGTGACGGCGGCGGTGGTTCTGTGTGATGCTCGTTTTGCGAAAGACGACCGATGTGGTGGTGAGAGAGTTCTTTTTGGTATTTTTTTTGTTTTTAAGCGAAGAGAGGTGTATATATATACAGGGGGACGCATTGCGAGCGAGCTTTAGTGAACGGTGTGACTGACAGGTTGAATGATTTGGCGATTGTTTAAAAAAAAAAAAATTCGGTTTGCTACGGGTAGAAGGAGGAGAGGGTTTGAATTTCGTAGGAATTAATTTTTGGGGGGGGGGGGGGGAGAGGGTCGTTTTGTAGCTCGTTAATTGGATGTTTTTTTCTTCTTTTTTTAATTTGTAGTATACGAGGAATTTAATTTATACTAATTAAAATTGATGATCAAAATTATTGATCTTATTTTTCTTTATAACGCGAGAGCGTGAGTAAACGAAGGTTCTTATTTGTACATGATGTTGGAAATGATGACAAAAAAAAATATTAGAAATGTGAAAAATAGAGGTTGTTATTTTGAATCAGTCATCTGAGAAACGGAAGAAATCAAAAACAGAAATAGATATACCTATATGTCAAGGAAACTGAACCCACGCGCAGTGTATTTACGATTTCTTTGAAAAAAATCATATAACAATGTTACTTTTTATTCGTTATGAAC
Source organism: Torymus tubicola (assembly GCA_035583055.1). Classification (NCBI taxonomy): domain Eukaryota; kingdom Metazoa; phylum Arthropoda; class Insecta; order Hymenoptera; family Torymidae; genus Torymus; species Torymus tubicola. The sequence continues at coordinate 12,509 of JAWWEQ010017005.1, forward strand.
TGTTGAAATAAAATATTCCTATTTTAATAACAAATTATACTTTTGTTACAATTTCGCAAATTGTAGAATTCAGGTATAGTAAAACGCAAAGTAAACATAGATACACTATTTATTTCCATAATCAATGACCAAATTTTCTAAATATAGTAAATGACAGCTTATTTACCTCGCGATAAAACAATATCCAACACTCTGTATAATCGCCACAAAAGATTCTTACACAACTAATAATAATCCATCTCTATATACGTAATATAATCATCACACGGTCGGCAAACCCACGCGAAAACATATACACAAAACAGAGAGACACACACCGCGTAACCTCGTCATCATCGTCTGTCCACACACATCAAAATCCACTCTCCCACGAGTTATCTCCCAGTAGGTCATCTTATCTAAACAGCCTTCACGCTTGCTCCTCCTTATCTCTCTCTCTCTCTCTCTGGGTGCGCAATAAAAACCCACTTCATCACTCGCTTTTCATCGCGCGCTACACGTTTATATATACGCGCACACACAATAACGCCACACTTCCTCTCTTTCTCCCACAATAATTACACACACACACACACACACACACGTCCGCGTGTTGTAAGTTCAAGTTCATCCTTGTCCCTTCCTCTATACTCCCGCCTCATTCATCTCCGCGCTGTCAATGAGTAAGCGCATTCTCTATATGTTATCCCGTATACGATATGTGAAGAATAAACGAAGAAAGGGAGCATCGGGTGAAGAGAAAGCAGAACAGCATATATATACACATACACGTTATTATGGATATATATATATAGAGAGAGAGAGAGATACGTGAAGCATTCCCGCGTGCAATAATTCAGTCACGTCCGTTATCTCGTCCCGCGCCTGCTGCAGCAGCGAGCGCAGAGTTGTAGCTGTGTATACGAGAGAGCATATCGCGCGCGCCCGCGTGCGCCGCGCGTGCTCTAATTGCATTACGTCAAAGGTACATACCCTCTCTTGCGTCGAGTGTAGTGGAGTAGGTGCGGCGCAGGGAATATTTGGCGGTCGTATCGTGTATGCTGTATATATATATATGGTTGCGCGATGTTCTATACTATATACCGCGGGTCGTAGTGCTCTGCTGGCTGCTGTTTTTTTTTGTCGTTGCCTTTCGTCTTGTTCTGCAGAGTTGGCTGGGGCCCGGAGTTGGCGTTTCTTCGGTCTTATTGTGGGCTTCGTCTTCTTGGTCTGTTTCTTCGTAGGCATTTTATTAACGTGCTTAGGACACGCTTTGTTAGCCTTAATGTCATTAAGAGAGAGAGAGATCAAAGGACACGTTTGCGCGGACGTGCAGTTTGTTTTACTTGGAAATATTTTTGCTTTGATTGCACGTGGAATTAGAGATTATGAATGTTGTCCTATATCGAAAAGAGCTTTGTTGTTTGATGAGACGTAAAAGTTTTAAAGGCAAAACAATTTTTCGATTAAATAAAAATAACAAATGTGCCTGTTTATACCGTGTCGCGTGGTGTGCGATTTTCATCGTTCAATTATTCATTTTCGTGTCCCAATTACGTGCATAATAAATTTCCTAGCCGGTGTTTGTAAATTTTACGTGTGTATGTGTGTGTATATACATATATATATATATATATATATATATATATATAGAACTCATTTTCTACAACGCGTCGTCGTGCGCACGGCAATTTTTATGCAAGTAGTCGAGTTATAAAACGAATTGCAATGTACACCAATTTTTGGCCATTACTCCTCGTTTTATTATACAAATTAAAGCCGCGCTCGTTTCACTTTTTCATTACCCGGTGTCCACTGTATTGAAAGTCACATTAATTTTAAAAACCATATTACAATGTGAATAACGATGAATAAATTTTGTGTTTATGAAACGCTTAATACTTTATTAAGAAGTTAATTTTCCTGCAGTACGATTTTACCAGCACTGTCATTTATATACATATTTATAAAATGGTTCGTATTCGGTATATTTTATACGTATTGTATTTTTACACGTAATTACATTCAGTTAAAAAAAGTTTATTTTTTAAATATATTCTTTAACATTCGTTATTAATATATTCCTTTTTAAAATTTGTTATCAATTTTCATAGATATATTATTTATTGCCGAACAAACTATTTTTTTTTTCGTGTTAATAAAATACGCCAATACTATAGAATACCTTTCTATTACCAAACATAAAAAAATAATATTATAATATTCATATAAACCCTAATCTGATTCACATATCTCCAAGTGAAATAAACAACTGCTTCTCCCTCTCCACACACTCATCCCACACATATGCATCTTTCAACCTCAATAAACTCCAATCCGTATAGGAGAATCGAAAACATGTTTTTTGCTCTCCTCCTTATCTCAAAAAACTTACTTCACCTCTCTCTCTCTCACCCCGTCCCTCTTACGAAAACAACAGTGCAAAACTACCACTACCACTACCGCAGCAGCACCTCAAGTAGAGGAAAAATTTCAGCGCTTACAAACTTCCTCCTCCTGCACGCGAGAGTTTGCTCTCTCAGCTGCACTTTCGCCAGGGAAAAATATGACGTTCTCTCTATATATACCGCGTACCATCCGTTGCTCTTCATATATGACATATGCGCTCTTTCTCTCTCTCTCTCTCTCTCCTCTTCTTCGCAAACACACACATACACACGTGTGTGTGCACGATAATCGCATTGTCCCGCTAAATGGCAGTGTAAATAATTGGAATTAGGATAATATTATTGCGGCGACCACCGCTGCCGCCGCGCGCGCACGTATTTACCCGCGGCGCTCTCGGGCGTCCGGAATGATTTGTTCCGCGGGCGCGCAAGCGCGCGAAAATGGGCAAACACAGTATACCTACACTACCGCTGCACTGCTGCTGCTGCTGCTTGACAGAGATAGCGCGAGGCGAGGTCTTGGAAAAGCGGTACGGTGTGGCCTCACTGGATTGCCAATTAGCTATTCATTCGGTGAATTTCCCGCAAGTACACGTATGTATGTATGTGTGTATATGTATGGCTTTCTGACCTCCTTATCGCGAGGTAACGAGTCGTCGCGCCGCTGTGCTACGTTTGTTTTACTGTACTGCTGCTATACGCAGAGGGGCTTTTAATTTCGGGTTAAAGATTTAATGAGTGAGAACTGTGCAGGGGTTGAGAGGAAGAAGACCGAATGGGCTGTAAGGCTGCGCTGATGCTGCTATGTGGCTTGGGAAATGATGAGGTTTTAATTGTTATTGGTGTAGTAAACAGACGTGTTAAAGTTAAGTCGAAATGATTCGAGTGAATGAATGGAAAGGTATTGTTGGAAATAGCTTCGGTTTAGTTTTAATTTATTGGTGCGGACTCGCACTTTATTGTTTTAAAGTTAAGGGGAGAAAAAAAATTATATAACTCGTTGTTCTAGACTCTTTAAGGGTTACTGAGATGTATTGTTTTATAGAACCATTGAAAGATTAATTATTTATATAAAGTATATGATAATTCTTTTACTTTAAATATATGGAATATTTATGGGAATAACAATTATTTAGGCATTTCTGTTAGAAAAACTTTCTCTATATTATATATATATATAAGTATTTTTCAAACCATTTTCCGCAAACTATAAAGTTCCGTAAGTCTATATAAATTCGATATAGAAACGATATAAAAACCTATCAAAATATTTGTACAGCTTTCAACAACGATATATATATATATCGAAAATTTCACCCGTTATTGTTATAGTTCGCTCGCCGCGCTCCGCTTAATTAAACAGCAATCCTCCCCCCCTTCGAGCACACTGTGTTACGATATAAGATTATCGCAATATGTTACACTCTCGCTCTATACGCCATCCTCTCGCTCTATACGGTAGCAACGTATTATACAGCATGCGCGCGCGCTCGCGTGAACCGAGAGAGAGAGAGCAGCGTCGAGTCTCGAAGCCCGATACTGCATATATATTCGTCCATTAAAAGTTTCGAAATTTATCGACTCGCGCTCTGTCTAAAACGTCAGGAATTCGAAATTTTATTTATTGCTTCTTTGAGGTAACTTTTTACTTACTGAATTCTCTCCTCTCTCTCTCTCTCTCTCTCTCTCTCTACGGTTTGATAAGTGGATGTTTTTGCGGTCGGAAGGAATGTCTGCGTGTACGTGTACTACGTGTGGGTAGTGAACATTCATCAATGCGCAGTCGATATAAATCTTGCATATAATGTGCTGAGTTATAGATCATGCGTTTTAAAGATTATTATGTCAATACTCTTGTCAGCTGCCGCGCTGTGTATATATTATTTACAGTGGATAAGTTAGTTGATTAGTCACACGTTATTTATATATATATATATTTGGAAAAAATTGTTTTAAGCCTATAAATATTGTCTCTTTTCATTTAATAAAACTTATCACAATCTCCGCAGTGAGAGATCAAGTTATGTATATACATATCGAAGTTCATGCGCCATTATACTACTAAAGAAATTTCCAACCCACTTATTTTAATTAAAACATTCCCCTATAACATATTAGCCTTGATTTATGCAACTATACCACGAACCACGGGGGAGCTTTAGAAAACAGAAGGACGACGACGATGCGCGCAGAGAGAGAGAGACAAATTACATCACGAGACATGCACAACGGAACGAAAGAATAACCGAGAGCGAGTGCAAAAAGCTGTGATGGGGTGCAGAAGCGTAACCGAGGCGCGTCTGTATACGAAGGGTTTCGCCCTCTCTCTCTCTCTTCTCCTATACTCTTCAACCTTCAATTGCGAATTTGCGGCTGATAAATACATTTTTCTCTCCCTTTTATCGAGCCGCCACCACCACCACCGCTGTTGCCTCTTCTTTTTTTTTTTACGACTGCACATACACATACCCTCGCGCGTATTAAGGTTTTGTCGAATTGTCCAGTGATTTAGGGCTTTTAATAAAACGGCGAATTTATTTCAAGCGCGCGCGCTGGATCCTTTTTCATTGTGTGCTTTATCTATACACACATATACATATACCGGTATAGTAGTATAGGGGACACAACGACGACACGACGATTGATGGGCTTTAATTTAAAGGTGTGTGCGTAAACGGGAGAGTGGGTGAAATTAAGACATTGCGGATTGCGGAGAGTGTCATGGAAAGAGGTGGAGATATAGCTGCTATATATTTCGACCACTGGTATATATAACGTTTGTTGCGGACGCGCGCGCGCGCGTGAACGAGACAAGGCCAAAATTGATGTCATAATTCGTGGTTATAGTATATAGCGAGATGGGGTTGAGCGAGCGCGGGTAGGATGCATATACATAAATTACGAATTGTTTGCGCTCTGTCTTCGGTCTGACATTATGAATTGTATATATATGTGTACATGCAGCTGTTAGCGCCGTCTTCTCTTCCCATTTTGTATGTGCATTTTCGGACGATTGCTTATTGTTGACCCAATAAGTATAATCAATTTTACTATATACACTTTCCCCAACGACTGTATTTTTTTTTAAAAAACCGATAAAACCACTCAAAATCAATTACCCCAACGTACTCTCTGAAAATATTCGCTGAACCGCGACCTATATATCTATAATATAATCAAAGCAAAAATAATTAACTTCATCGTCGTCGTCCCAAAGATTGCGCTTCTAAAATTATACCCATACTTCTTCGGCTCATATTCTCCGCGCGTATACGCACATAAAACCCTAATAATCAAACTCATAACCTCTCTTCCCCTCCTACTCCTCACCGATCCAATCACGCACTGTACGTATAGTATATATTATACGCATAAAAATAACCGCGCAGTCAATCAAAATCATCGAACCCCCCCTCTCTCTCTCACTCTCTTTCACCTCCCTCACTCTCGTCCATTATCTTTTTACCTCGCTCATTCAATTTTATCGTCCATTTCATTTAATTACCCCCCTCCCCCTTCTCTCCTTCCTCACGAGCACTCGATTTTACTCCGTCGCTCCCCGTTACCACGCGCTCGCGCGTCACACCAGTCTGCAACGATATTTATGACCCTTTCTCACTCTCTCTCTCTCTCTCTTTCTCTTCGCATATATACTACTGTCGCCACGTATATATGTGTATGTATATATAGTGCAATGCGTTTACGGGCAATTGAAAAGGTTCACGCATACTCATCGGTCTGTTTCTCCTCTGTTCACGTATAGGATGCAGGGCGGAGGAGGTGGCTGGCGTCTGAGGGGGATGAGCCTCGCCGCCGCCCCGGGGATGCTGCGGATCCTGCTGCTCGTGACGCTGCTGACGGTGCCCTACGCCAGAGCTTACGGTGAGTCACCTTCCTTTTTATTTCATATATATATATATACGGCTATCTGTGTGTGTGTAGTATCATGTGTATGTAAGATGTATATAAGTGTATGTATGTGTGAGTGTATAGATATATAGGTATATGGGTGGGAGTGGATTGAGCTGGGGGGCGTAAGGAAGGAAAAGTGATCCGTCGAAGATTGCTGATGTGTAGTACGGGGAATGAAGAGTATATAAGCATTTGGCTGCGGGTTTATCGTAAGTGGCCGGGGATATATTTTCTGGGAATATAATTATTGCGGTTATGTGTGAGTGGATGCGCGCACAGATCATATTTTCTATTGTGTGTGCTGCACGCGTTATTTAATTATTATATGTATTATTCCTGCACACCGAACTGACACTTGGAAATAATGAAATACTTATGTTTTTGTAATAATGGTGATAATTATATTTGCTTAGAACTGCATGGTTATAAGCTAAAAAATTGCTTAACTTTTCAATAAGGTTTGATTGTTGTTCCTAGAAGAGTCTATTGTTCGATATTGCAACAATATAATTAACGCAAATTATTTTTTGAGTACTAGAGAAGAGTAGAATATAACAACCGTATAATTATCCTTTGTTTTTCAAAGTTCAAAGCCCGTTACAGAAATGAAATTGTACGGAGAAAAAATGCAAATTTCACAATAAAACAATTACTTTATCTTGTCTAACAAATTTTGCTGAATTTTTTCCCTTTTCATATTTGTGTTCTAACGTTCTTTTTTTTATATTTTGCATGGAATCATTTATAAAGATCAAATTTTCTATGTGAAATTAATAGCGGAGAACAAAAGAACAAGCAAAAAAAATATATCCATAGTAATTTATTAGCTATATAAAAATTACCCAACCCAGCAATCGCAAAAATTACTAAACTCTCAAGATCCATCAAAAAAAAGAAATATTGAAAAATTGCGTAATCATAATGTCGCTCTCAACTTCCCCGCACTACACTCACGCGCAACGATACTTAGGCAGAAGCGCACGGGCGCGCGCCACTGAAGTGCCGTAGGCTCTCTCCTTTCCTTCTCTCTCTCTCTCTACAGCTTCTTCTGTCTCTCTCTCTCTCTCTCTCTCTCTCTCTCTTACCCACTACACACGCGGCCTCTTCTGGCCGGAGAGACTCGAATGTAATTGCGCGTGTGCGTCGAGAGCGAAGGAGAGAGAGAGAGAGAGAGAGACAGACAGAGAGACTAAGAGTAAGAGAGAGAGAGAACACGAGGGAGAATATGGGAGAGATTAACTCGTGAGACTCTCGGTCGCCTTTAATGAGGGTAGCGCGTGGGGGCGAGGAAGAAGAAGAAGAAGCAGCAGCAGCAGCGTGGGAGAGAGAGATTTTTGAAACTTTGTTTCGCGGATTATCGGCCGCGATAATGCCGCCACCGTCGCTGCTGCTGCCGCTATACAGTCCCGAGAACTTGTGTATGTGTGTGCACGCGCTAATCTCACGTCGAGCGCGCTGCTGTTTTTGCAATTAGCGTGGCTTTTCGGCGAATGGCGAAAGAGAAGGAGGAGGAGGAGGAGGTGGAGAAGAGAGGAAACGATGGCGGTGAGGGGAATGAGGCGAGATAAAAATGAGGATGAGGTGGAGGAAGGGAGAGAGTGAGTGGTGAATTGGAATGCGGATTGATCAAGTTTATTTAAATATATTGAAGGTGAGATGCTTTTATTATTTAAGTATAATATATGTATAAGTATAGCGAGAGAATTCAGAAATGGTAAGAGATTTTTTTTAATTATCTATATAAAAGTGGGTTTGCTAAATATATATTTGGAGTAATTATAATGTACTCATCTCGGTTATTATGTAATAAAGTAAATTCGGCACGATATTTGCAGAATGTATTGAGTTCGAAAAAATTTTCATCTCAAAATTAATCCACTGTAGGAAAAAAAAATTATACATAAAATTTCAATATAGAATATTCAAATCCACAAAGATCACCGCGAATCATCCAATTCTCTCTATCTCCTCGGCCTCAGACTCACTTACCATAAAACTCAATAAAATCATCCCCCTTCTCCTCTCTCTTTCTCTTGACTAAATTTCCCTACACCCACCCGCCACTCGATCAGTTAACTTCCACCCCCTTCTCCCTAAATTTTACTTAGCGCTTTTCCCACCCTCCTGAAGAAGAAAAAAAAAGATAACCAGCACCACCCCCAGTAATTTTCTCGAATCTTCCTTTATCAACGGTCGCACGCACAATCGGTCGCAATGGAAATTTCATCGGCAACGACGCACGTCTGTATATATATGCTAGGGTATTTCGATAATTCGTTTACATAAGCCCGGCATATCGATCTCGTTAGTTTCTCCCCCTTCTATCGTTCCCTATACATATACGCGCGTGGATGTGCATTTCTCGGACTTACAAATTAGCGCGACGCGCCTGTATATATATACGCGAGGTGTATACAATGGCACGCGTGCGTAATCAATGGGAGTGTGGGTGAGTGTGTGTATATAGAAGAGGGCGCCTTTGTTTTTCGCGTCGTGCGATTTGTTTCGCGTCGTGCGCGCGTCGTTCTTTTACTCTTTTCTCTCTCTCTCTCTCTCTGTTTCGCTGTTTTTGCGCTTTTTTTGGAAGAGAGGAGGGAGAACAAGCAGAAAGAATGGGTCTGTATAGAATTCGGAGTAACGCGAGTATGTGTGTGTGTGTATTTTTTTAGACTGTACTGTTTCGGTAATATGCATGTATCAGAGCTGGGAAATGTATACTTGAATTGTATTAAAAATTCGTTTGGGCGGTAGGTTGATTCGGCATTCTTTCGATACTGGGTCATGTGTATTGGCAGCTTTTCTTTATAGCTGTTGGTAATGCAATTCTCCCGATAGGTGGAATAATTTAAGGAGAATCGATTAGATTAGCGGTGCAGAATATTGCTTATGCTATTTTTAATCAATTAACGAGAGACCCGGTACAAAAGAGTTTTTTTTCCATCGTATATTTGTAAATATCTCATCGATACGAAAAAATAAAGGTGAAGACAATAAAAGAATCATTCGAACCATCAAAGGTATGAAACATCTGAACTCTGTTTTTTTTTGCTTTCCTCTCGACACAAAAAGAATTCATTCGTGCAAATTAAATTATACACATAGCGATAATAATTTGATCAATAAAAAAAAACAGATTACGTATATAACTCCGTGCGCGCTCGCGTGTCAATATGTGTATATATATATCTCTTATCAATACACAACCGGGAATTGAAAAAGAGAAGGATTACTTCCAATCGGAAACTACATTGTTTCGTTTAAAAACATCTCTGTTATTCAAAAGAATTATCAAGTACCGAATACCTCTTCCACGTTTCTCTCTCTCTCTCTTTCCCCATCCCCGTCCCCCTCTTTGATTGCCCGCGTACGCGCGCGCGCGCGATTCGAAATAAAGATTCCGCGAATTTTTCACGGAGCGAAAGCTCTCGTCTCTCGTTGGAAACAAAAGAAATTGCACCTGCGCCCGAAGAATGCTGCTACTGCTGCTTGCGCATCTGTATAGCTCGCGCGCGAGAGTATCGGAAATCGGACGAGGAGGAGTATTTTTTCACCGTATGTTCCTGCTGTTGTATATACGCTGATAAAGATATTATTTTTTTTTTCACCTGTTTTTTCCTCCCCGAGGTAACAATACCACTAGGGCTTAAAGCAAAATAAATCGTATGGAACACGAAAAAAAAAATTACGCGAGTTCGGAGATGTAATAATATTTTGGTAAAAATCGTGTTTTTTGTACGTATAGCGAAAGTGAGAAAGAAAGAGAGAGAGAGAGAGAATGGTGAAATCGCGTGACAATGGTTGCTGGATATGTATTTTTGTTTTTGAGAGAGAGAGAGGGAGGGAGAGAGAGAGAGAAGTGGGAATTCCAACGATTTGCATAACATGTGTTCGCCCGGCGACAAGTGTATAAACAATGTGTCGAAAAAATTCAATGGCCAGCTTTTTATTAAACCGTTATCTGGTAAGTATATAATGTATTTGATTAAAAAGTAAATCATTTTCATAATTTTACTGGGATTTTCATGCTGTGTAACGTGAAGAGGAATTATAACATTTAATAATTTTAAATATCTGATGATATGGTTTCCTTTGTTCGAAAAATTCAAAATAATATATCTTTACAAAATACACCATATATCCTTATACATGTGCAAGATAAACAAAAAAGTTACGTTATTCAGAGCACCAGCGATTGAAATTTTTGTCTCTTCATCGCGCGAAATTCTCTTCCCCGAAAGTATTTACGCAGAATGTAAAACAATAATCTCTCTCTCTCTTCGCATTCTTCTCTTGGTTAAATTTCGGTCTATTTTACCATAATCCTCTCACCGTCTCGATGTAACAAATTTTTACAAAATTCATCCACACTATATACAAAAGAACGAAAAATAACCCATATACAGGTACAACCATTCTGCAAAGATCACCGAAAAAATTAAACACCGAGCTCGCGCGTGCGAAGCAAATCCTCCCTTTAATCTCGCTGCGCTCGGCAAAAACGAAGAAAGCCGCTACTGCTGCTGCTGCTGCTGCGAATAGAAAAATTCTCCCGTACGCGCGGCAATCGGAATTTTTCCCCTAACGCAAGCATTCCCGCGTACAGTCAGCGCGGAATTTAGAGGTAGGTATAGGTGTATGCGTGTGTGTGTATATATATATATATATATATATATATACGTTTGTGTGATATCAGCGCGAATGGAGGAGCGTGATTTAGAGAGAGAGAGGGGGTGGAAAAAAGTCACACCGATGAGAGAAAGAGCGAGCGAGCGAGCTTTGTAACCCAGTTTTGAAGTTATTCCTTTTTTTTCAGGGAACGTATGAGAGTATATATATAGAGAGAGAGTGTATAGTACGCGTGGAAACAATTGTTTTTGGATTTTAGTGGCTGGGGCTCGAGCTTAAGTCTTATACAAAATCCTCTCTTTACAGATAACGTAAAAAGAATACGTGTTGAGGAATATATATATATGTATGTATGGAAACTTATTTTAAATAAAGTGTTTTATTATTAGAAATAAAGTTTTTATCAAGTGAGAAATAATAAAATACTTTTTGTATATTTTACGTATACTTTTCAAAAGTTATTCAATTTCAAATTTTATTGTTAGAGAAATTTCATCTTTTTTTATTATATTTATATATACTTTTTCAAAATTGAGTATACACGTAAAGAAAGTGATATCCAAACAAAATATAAAAATTTCACGAGATATTATTAACCAAAACGAAGTAACGAATAAAATATAATACAGTTTTATCACAAATGCATCCAGAGAACGTACAAAACTCAAGTAAATTTTTAACCATATACCACATCTCTTCCACTCTACCATATCGTGGTAGAAACGTTTCTCTCTGCACAGACATATAACAAACTCTCTCTCTCTCTGCATTCTCAAATTAACCGTCGCAAAAACATACAGCGCATGTGCACTTCTCTGCGCGCGCGTTATGTACCCTCCCCGACTCGCGCGCGAATAAGCAATTCATGTATTCCTTACGAACTTGTTAACAGTTAACGAAGCCAGAGGAGACGGCAGTGGTGGTGCCGCTGCAGCCGCCTCGCCATTAACAATTCGTCGTCCGCGGGACAATCAAAGCAATCAGCCGGCACATAATACGCGCTCGCCCTAACGAAATTCCACGCGCGCGCGCGCGAAAACGAATCGCCAGTAATTATTCTCTCTCTCCTTTTCTCTTTCTCTCTCTCTCTCTCTTGCCAAGCACCGAATGAATTATGAATTCTCCTCCTCGGACGCGTTCTCGCGACAACGATGCCTTTTTTCCTCTCTCTCTCTCTCTCTCACTCACTCGAGTAGAGACGAGAGAGAGAGGAGAGAAATCTTTCGGAGAGCTTTGAATTATAAACGACGCATCGACGTGTATACCGCGCCACGGCACTTTTCTCGGAAGCTGGGAAAAAGCGAGAAGCAAGAGAGCTTCGTATAGCTGTACGCGCTCTTTCTCTCTGAGTGACTTCCGTCGCGGCCATAAATTTCGCACGGGCCGCAGTTTTTGCGGGCGCGGTAATCGAGAAACAATTCCGCTCTCTTTCTCTCTCGCGGATCATCAGCCCCCTCGTCGTCGTCTTCTTTCTCGAACGAAAAGGAGAGAGAGAGAGGGAACGTGGCAGGCAAAAAATCCACCTGAATCACTCGCTTGAGCCTCGAGCGCACCTGGATTTTTCCCTCGTCCCTATGGCTTTTTTTCTCTCTCCCTGTCGCTCGCGCTTTGTTTCGCCTCGCTCTTCCCCCTTTATTCGATCTTTTTTTTCCATCATGCGATGTATACGTATATACGCTCACGCGTGTGTATATGTATATATATATCGTTTCTTTCTCCCGTTTCTTGTGCGACGACGGTGCGCGCAGTATACAGTAGCAGCAGCTCGTCAGCGTGTATCGACCCGCAACTCTACGGCGCGCATTTAATTTTACCCCGCGTGTGCGACGTCTTCGGTTCGCTCCTTTTCCGAGGGATTGTGCGGGAGAAAGAGAGAGAGAGAGAGAGAGAGAAGAGATATTGTTTGCGCTTGTTTGGAAGGCTGAAACGAAGGGAGAGAGAGAGTGAGTGAAGAAGAAGGAGGGACAAAAAGTGAATTCGATGATGTGAAGAATTAATTTGGCCCCGTGGATGGTCAGAACGGACGAGGAGGGAGAAGACGACGACGAATAAATATATAACGCATTGTCATGCGGAGGGAAGGACTTTTTTTCTGCCATTGTTCGCGGTGGATTCTTAAATTTTGTGCGTTGAAAGCTGCGTGATGGTGCGCGGTGGTATTGGAAATTCTGAATTCTGAAATTTCACGATCGACGAGCGAGCGAGCGAGCGAACGGCCGACTCGATTGAGGAAGTACAAGAACGAAAGTCTATTGTGCATCATTAAGGATCCCGCCAGTTTTTTTGTAAGAAAGACTATGGAAATTCTTTTTGTTAGGAAATAAGTGTAGTAGAAAAATAAGAAGAAAAAAAATGGAGCTCGAGAAAAGTTTAATGTCAAGAACTTTCCTTTTTTCTTATAATTATTTTTAAAACCTATATAAACTAACAACTAACCAATCACATAAATCTACAAGTAAACTTTAATAACAATGACGTTACAAAACACACCAAAGATCACCTATTACCCACAAACCTACAGACACCAACCGCTTAAAGATTACCAATTCCATCTCATAAATTACAATAAAACGCAGCACATCCCAAATGGGACAAGAATTGATGTAATAATCCTCAACAATAACATCCTCGCGAATGACTCTAACCATCGCTCGTGTCGCCGCCGCTGCTACTGCTACCACACCCCGTATCATCATCCCCCATATAGCCATCACAATTGCATGCGCGCAACTATACACCGCGCGTGTAACCTAACCCAACCCCTCTCTTCGCATATATATATACATGCGTACTCGCGCGATCCATAACATCCTGCAGCCAAACGTTATTCATACTATATATATACTCGCACCGAGTGTATATATACATACATACATATATATCACACGCACCAACCTACCTCTCTTCCCCTTTACAAAGACTCATTTCAACGCTGGTGTATATCATATACTGACGGTAGTAGCAGCAACGACGGGTATACCCTCTTATATTCAAAAGGTGCATCTCGCGTATACACTCTCTCTCTCTTTCTCTCTCGCGTACTCAACCTACATAATCCGTTCAATGCGCGAGCGCGGCGGCGGCGTCTCTCTCTCTCTCTCTCTCTACTACCTTACTATATACACCTTCACGAGAGTGCGAGCGAGAGAAAAACGGCCCTTTTTTCGGAGGGTTCCAGTGGCCCCTTAACACGGCGACCCTCTTATCTCTCGCTCTTTCTTCTTCTTCGCGCGCTGCGGCGGCGGCAAGGCTTTTCATTGAGCTGTGCAGTGGTGCTGCCGCTTATACCGCGCGCTATACACATATATAGCGTTTCGTCCCATTCACACTGCAGCGGAGAGTTTATCGGACGCGAGAGCAAGCGAGTGAGTGAGGATTAATCCACGGTTTATCGGGGTTAATGCGAGTGCAAGGCGCGCGCGCGTGCGCGAGGGTTGGAAGAAAGTCGAGATGCGATGGGTTCTATCTGTATGTATATGTGTGTGTGAGTACACGAGGGGAGAGGGAGAGAGAAAGAGAAAGAGAGTGGACGAAGGGAAAGAAGTAGGTGACGACTTCCGCTGGGAATATAAGGATTGTATAGGGTGAGAGAGAGAGAGAGAGAGGTCGGAAATCAGAGTGGCACGTATAAAAATTGTGAAGAAGGAAACGAACTACTACTACTACTACTACTGCTGCTGCTACTGTTGTTGTTGTGGCAGTACGAAGTTTACGTCTCTTCTTCTCTCTGTTTTAAGACTTCTCTCTCTCTCTTTCTCTGGGGTTTTTTTTCGAGCGGATTGTTAGATGTGCTTTACGGCAAGTTGCGTGTATATGTGTATATATGTATATAAACGTAGACCGAAACCAGACAGACAGATGCACGCGCGTCTGCGTATATATAAGCTTATCTCCGAATGCAAAATTCAAGGGCGGAATGAAACTTTTTTACTGCGACTGTAGGGGGGGAGAAGAGTTGTAAAAAAAAAACACAGAGGAGGGAGAAAGAGGGCGGCATTTTCGTATATGGTGCAAGTAGTATATATATTCGTGTAAAACAAGTATGAAAGCTTAATGCGTGCTGCAGTAAAATTTCTTGAAAAAATACGCACTCTCTCTCTCTCTTTCGCCCTCGCCCTTTCGCTCTCTCTCTATCTCTCTCTCTCTCTCTCTCTGAAATGAGAGGAAGATCTTTCAAATTTGCATGCATAATTCAGCGCATCGGTAGAAGACTCTTCCTTTCAGAGGAATCACACGCTGCTGCGACGGCGCTGACCTTGTGTACCGGAAGGAATATATTCTTTTTTTTTGTTCTTCTTTCTTTCCCTCTTTTTGTAAAACTTTTGCTCGAAGTATAAAATGAAATTACCTCTAGAAGTTATAAGTGAAATATTTATTTTATAGAGTTTCAAGCAACATTTAACTTTTGAAAATTCATTATTGTTATATAACATTTCACAAAGTTCTTCTTTATATATACATAACATCGTTCGAATCTTCGGCGAGTATATACAAAATCCTGTAAATAAATTTATTCTTTTCAGAAAAAAAACTCTGTATATAAATAATTTAAAAAAAAAAAATAAAGAAAGAAACTCATCTCCATTTTTCATTAATAACGATTTACGTTGTGTATACAATACCCGAATCCCTTAACCGCAAACCCCGTATCCTCAACTTCCTCATATATAAAAAATTCACTCGAACCTTTCCTCTTTCTTTCTCACACGCGAGTACCCAACCCACCCCTGGCAACTATTTTTCGCATTCATATGGAAAATAATCTCAAAGCTGCTGCGGCTCGCACACACACATATATATACACCCACGCTTGGAACGACAGAAATAAGCCGGTGCTATATACCGCCAGGGGAGTCTCATCTATACTACTACTTCTCTCCCTTATTTACTGGCTTCGTCGTGAAGAAGCTGCCACAAGAGAAAGAGAGAGAGAGAGAAAAGACACGCGCGCGGGGCCCCCTGCCTGTACGCGGTAGATACTGAGCAATCTGATCTCTCTCTCTCTATATACCGACGCGCGCTTGCTCGCGAGAGAGCGAGTTGAATCACACGATCGATTTATTCGGCAAACAATTCCTATGCAGCGCGCGCGGGATGGTCGTCGACGCGCCGCCGCTACTGCTGCCACCGCGCCTGCCTTTTGTTTCCCTTGTT
Organism: Torymus tubicola; assembly: GCA_035583055.1. NCBI lineage: Eukaryota > Metazoa > Arthropoda > Insecta > Hymenoptera > Torymidae > Torymus > Torymus tubicola. Next base: position 28,588 of record JAWWEQ010017005.1, read on the forward strand.
CGTTCTCTCTCTCTCTTACTGTTCTGTGGGTGAGCACGACAGCGCGGTGTTTTTTTTTTAGCAGGCGCGGTCTATAGGCTTTCTCTCTGTGTATGTATACCTGCGATGCCGCTACTGCGATGTACTTTTTGGGTGTAGGGATGTGTCGTCGTCGTCGTAGTCGTAGTCGTGTGCTGCTCTCGTTTTGGATTGTGGCGAGAAAGAGGGAACGAGAAGAGGAGAAACGGTGGCCTAGTTAAGGGCGATGCGGTTCGGTGCCGGGGGGGGGGGGGGGAGAAGAGTTGTGGTGAAATGCGGAGTGAACGAGGTTTTCTGCGGGTTTTTTTTTGTTTTGTTTGGGATGAGTGAACAAGATCTTTTTTTTCGCTGGATGACTTTGAGAGAGAGAGAGAGAGAGAGAGAGAGAGAGAGAGAGAGTCACGTAACGGTTTTTATGGTTATTATGAAAAATGTCAGTGCGACTGGTGTGTATTCTGCTCCAATAGTTTTTTCTCTTTTCGATGTCTCTTTTTTTCAAAGTTAAAAACAGAGCCTGTCATTGGCCCTTTTTTGGACTATAAGATTACTTTAAATTTTTACACGGTTACCAAAGAATTCTTATATATCATTTAACCAATTTTTTCAATAACTAATTTATATTTATTTTTCGGTTTATTCTAAACTACAATATTCTATAACTATCAGTCTATAACTATTAACAATATCACTACTCTCACAATAAAATCCATAAACCAACATCGGAAATCCCAGACAAAACCCAATCCTCAGGAAACTCTAGCAACAACAGTAGTATCAGCGCAGTAGCGACTCATAATGCAAAATACGCTTTCCACCCTAATTCGTACTGCGCTATCCCTCCTTCCTCCTCCCTCTCTCTCTCTCTCCACTATACTCTGCTCTCGAAAACAAGAAAGGCAAACAGCATCATACGCTCTCTCTCTCTCTCTCTCACAACTCCCACTCTGGAAATCGATCTCCCCGGGCCCCTTAATTCGCGGATCGAGTTAGAGCTAGCTCTCTCTCTCACTCTCTCTACTCTACTCTCGCACACGCCACGGCATTCGAGCTAATGTCTCGCGGACGTGTTGTGTCGGATGCGCGTGCGCGACGCCCGGAACAATGTATTCTCATTAGTAAGTTTCGGGGGCTCTAGCTGTTCGCGCTCTCGCTCTCTCTCTCACTCGCGCGGTCCTTAATTAATTTTAACGCGGCACGCGCGATCGCGCACGGCCCAACTTTTAGCCCCTCATACGGTTAATGGAGAGGGAGAGAGGGAGAGAGAGAGAGTGGGAGGACGAGAGAGAGGAAAAAAGAAGGGCGCACGTCGGAATTAACATGCGACGGGGCGACGACGGCGAAGTTTCGTCGTTAGGCGACGCCAGCGAGCGCGTCGAGAGCTGACTTCTTCCGAGC
>JAWWEQ010017025.1:0-33688 GCA_035583055.1 Torymus tubicola
AGGCCAAACCAAAAGTAAGGTTAAAGGCCAACACAACGTATATAAGGAAGCGGCATCGCCCTGTTCGCTCGACGTCATTTCGCTCCTATTCGCCATTTGATTTATACTTGGCTTATATTATTCCATTTTCTATTTCCTTTTGCCTTGCAATAAATAGTAAGGATTTTTATATTCAAGCATTAACGTGTTCATTTTCTCCGGTGACGCATTTATCCGAATTCCTCGAAACGTTGCCGATTAAGTTGAAAGATTAAACTATTTACGAATAAATTGAGATAATTTGATTTACTTTGCTTTTCTTTCTCGGGATTTCACGCTCGTTTTCGGGGCGTATTTCTCGGCGTGCAGAAGCCGCAGCAGAAGGAGACAAAGGTAAGTCCGGCCGAAGCCGGCAACCACATATCCTCGAATGAATTAAATTTAATTGATTAATCGAATTAACTGAACCGAGCGAGCATTAGCAAGCGAGGTAATAACGCTAGTTATTTATGAACATGTTTTGCATTTCTAAACGCAAAACTAACGAAAAATAAACCTCGACCTTTGGATAATTTTGCTAATAAAATATTAATTCATTAGAAAATTATGTAAACGATTAACAGCAGCGTAAACGAATAGTTGAAAGTTTCCTTTTATCTAATTATTTTATAAGTAAAATTTTAAACCGTTTAATTACTTTTTTGGCCGCTTGCGTAACATGAATGTTCGCAAAGTTACATTCAATAGAATAGACATTAGTGTTTAATAAAATGTATTTGTTGAATCTGGTTATAGATATATTTGGTTTTATTTTCAAATATCGAAATTTATGATAGCTGTTTTAGTAAGTGAACAGCCGATTTATTGTATTTTTTCAAAAACTTTTATTTTTAATTGATTGTATTATTTAAAAAACTTTGAAAACAGTTTTGTATTATCGTTAAATTTCAAAGTAGCCATCTAAATTGATTAAGATATTGTACAACCTTTGCGCACAGTCTCAGTGAATAAAATAACGATAAGCAACAATTTGTTTAACAAAAATACAGGATTAATCTTACTACTTTGAGCGCATTAGTTTACTTATTTAAAAGTTAATTTCATTGAGTTTTAATCTGAAACATTTAAAATATTTTTAACATTCTAAATATATACTCGCCTTCTATCGTTGAGCGATGAAGCAACGTTTTAATTTATTACATATATTGTTAGTACCATTTCACTAATGTAAATGCTTGTTACAAAGTACTGATATTTTATAAATATTGAATCATTATTATTTTAGAGTAAGCACTTATCAAAGATTTATAAGAATGTTGATCCTGTAATAGTGCCACTCAATAAAATGTACACTGGACGAATAAGTATATATGCTCGTAATGAATGACCGCTTTTATAGCGATTGTGATTGTTTTATTTTTGTGACCGCCATAACAGTCATTCATTTCGAGAATATATTTATGTCGAGTGTACAATGTTTCTTCCTTCTAATAATAGCAGAGTAAGAAACAAAATAAACTAGATTTTCTAGGATATTAAATAATCGTCCTGTTTCAAGATCAGAATCTTTAGTTTTGCAATTTAATATTTCTTTAAAAGGTTGAGAATCGAAAAATGAAGAAAACAATGTATGGCGCTATTGTCAGAAAACCGACTCACATTTGCTGGGATTAAGTAACATGTGCAAATCATGCGGGGAGCTGACTTTCGCGAAATATATTTCCCCCCATCTAGATGTTTGACACTATTCCTAGAGGGCATTGTACTTCTGTAAGTTTGGTACTATTTAAAAAAATTATGAATTATCTGCTCCATTTCTATGCATATAATAAGTAAATCAAATAAAAAACGAAAAAAGTACTCACTACCAAGTCCCGTAAGATACTGTGGAAAATATTTTTTTATTACAGAACCATTTATGTCGGATTGAATCATTTTTAGTTTGATGCTGGTTTTCTTCTGAGAATAAAAATTGTATCTATTACGATTCCATACTTCTTCTCCGTCCTCTAACTTCGAACGAACTAAAATGATTTTAACGTTGAAGCACGTTATTCATGTAAAAGGCAACAGCTTGAATAATTACAGCATAATCATTAGAGTAATTATTATTCTCTGATAAAATTTATTTATCTAAAACCGAACTTTTGAATTATTCTCCTGCATGCTGAAAAGTAAATACATTCTGTTTTCGACGTAATGATTACAAATACGAGACCGCATTTACTTACACCTACTTCAAGTACTTATTTGTTGAACGATAGTTACAAATGTTACATTAATTTTAATCAAATCGATTTTACATTAAATGGTTTGATTACGTTCATATAACTGATAGTTTTGAATTTAAGCATGCTATTCTATTTTTTAAATTATTCGGCACATACTTTTGTTTTCAACTGCACTACATTACATGCAGTTTGCCATATTCAATATTTATTTTTCAACATCCTAAGTTTATTTACCAAGTTCATTCTAAAACTGCTTTTATTTTATAAGTTTTTTAAGTTGAAATTAACTATACACGAAACTATACTATTACTAATAAATGTTCAAATTAGAAGAATTCATTTTTCTCAGTAGGGGGTATAACTACTATCGCGCCATGCCCGTTCAATCATACAGTTTTTCTAATAAAAAGTGAAAAAATATTTTTGGTTCATTAATTAATTTGATCAATAATAGTTGATATAAATTGCTTTGTTTATAGTTGCATATAATAACGTACAATACATGATCTTTGATTAACCAGAAAAGTGCACTAGCTTCGGATCCTGGATTTGCTTAAACTTCGGGATAAATTTTTGGATGTAGAAATATGATGAAAGCTGTAATATTAGACCCTAATACTAACGAAGGTTTAAGTTCTCGACATTTTTCGAATTACTTTGAAAAAATAGTCTTGAAGAAAACCTCTTTTTATAACCGTAGTCATTTAACTTGAGAAAATCTTTAATATCATTTGAATACAGTAAATAAAGCTAGAGAAAATCAACTTTCATTTTCTTTTTTAAGGATTACAAAATGTCTATTGCATATTTTACACATCTGACATTTTGTAATCCTTAAAAAAACAAGTGAAAGTTGATTTTCTATAGTTTTATTTACTACATTTAATTGATATTAAAAACTTTCTTAAGTCAAATGGCTACGGTTCTAAAAAGAGATTTTTTTCAAGACTCTTTTCAAAAAGTAAACGTAAAAATGTTAAAATCTTTGTGAGCGTTAGCTTTCTTTATATTGATACACTCAAAAATTTATTCCGCAGTTTAAGCCAAATCGAATATATAAAGGTAATGTACTGTCCTGATAAATTGAATTTCATTTCGAAAATATAAATTAAAACGGAAAGTAAAAAAAGCATAAAAATTTTTTTTTTATTATTGCATGCAAACATAAGCATTTTCGTTGCGCGTGACGCGCTCTTCTCTTTGCAGCTTACGATGCAAATGTATACGCGAAATTGAACTACGTGAAAATTGATAGAAAAAAAATAGTATACGATACACGGACTTTACGTAGACGTACTTCGCTTTGTTCGTCCGACAAACTGTACACGTGTCAGAATCACTGACTTCACACACTTATGTTGTAATGTGGTATTATGAATAAAATGAATGTAAAAATCATGCTTAATATTGTAATAAGCTAGGGTAATTCAGAACTCGATGTCGTGTTACAACCTTAAGTAACAAAGGATGTTGTAATCCAAAAATTCGTATGGGCGGAGAAGTAGTTAAGGATTCACAGTAATTCATCGCACAGTACAACTACTTATTTTTTATTATCATTTCGATACGACGATATTGTGAGGATGACAATACCCTGGATAAGGTCAGTATAAAATCAATAAATAATTACACATACAACAATTATTCGTCGCGTAGTCACAAGAAGACGAGTTCCGAAGCTCAATGTGAGTGGATTGATATAAATACTTTAGTTCTGGCTGGTGAATGCGATAACGTCCACTCACCAGTTTTAAGTGTCCTTCCGATAAAACAGTGTTAGTATAACAAATTAACCTTAAGCCTAGTTATATGCTTATCAATACTAGAAACATATTTTTAACATTCGAGGAAGTGGTATAGTATTTCGTAGCAAATATTGTAGGTCAAAACGTTGATTTCATTATTTTTACAAATTGTGTCTTCATAATTTTTCAGTAATTGTCGGAGGATTCTTTTTTTTTAACCATAAGATTGACTTCCATTTTTATGTAGATCTTCTTTTAGTATTTATCTATAAACTTTCTGAATCAGGTTAAAAAAACTTAGATTAAAGTTTTTTACATAACTGGAAAGTTTGTATAGATACTATTGAGATATAACTTGACGGATATCTAATAATAAACGAACATTATTATAAACCTGCTGCAAAAGTGTACAAAGCCTCTTATGAGTGGTTTTCATAATTGAGATGTATCAAACGGGCTAGCAAAATTTTGTAATTTGTTGCAACACTTTTAAGTTATAAGTAGAACGATATATGTACTATTTAATATTATTTTGTAGTTTCAAATCCAGGCTGAACCTCTTTAGCTTAATGAAATTATATTGACTCGTGTAAAAAATTATGAACTTATCGCAATATCAAAGTTGAAGACACTTTTAAATTAAGTTTATTGTGCATACTTTGAATTTCATATACAAGTACAAATGGTAGTAAAAGTGTACTAAATGTAGCATTAATCTAAAACATATTGTCATTGTTACTATAGTATTGTTGTACTGATTCTTGAACTGATATGCTCTCTTTTTATTAATAATGTATTTATTCATAAATAGTTTTCAAACAATTTCTAAAAAATTGCATTGTGATACTTTCAGTATGAATAGAACTTATTTTATGTGGAGGAGGATGCTGCTACTTGTTTTTATTGTACCAAGTTAAAAAGCAAATTTTATTATCAGATGAGATAAAGCTGTTGTCTTTCAGAATCATATAGCATACATATTTTATGCAATAAATTCATCCCAATTTATGATCTTTATTGTTACGTAAAGAATCGTCAAGAACCTACTATTATGAAAAAATGAAAAAATATAGTTATTAGAAATCTTTGAACGTATGCAAGTATAAATACTGCTAGGTCTAGGTAAGACAATAAACTGAAAAAGTATTTGCACGTGTACTATTGCAAATTAATGTAAAACTTATCTAAAACAAATAAGTCCTGGTGGAAATCCAAAACATTTTATAGCTGGGTATTTATTTTGGCGGAGACTATAAAATAGGTATTTCTTTTTTCCAAATTCTAGCTTGCGATGAAACGCTTTTTCTCCTATTATTTGACCATTTTCTAGATTGAAAAATAGAATGAGTTTATCGTAGATTGGCATAAGCTAGTTCTTATCTATTTAAGTGGTTTTAAATTTGGACAGTTATTTAGTTAGAAAATGGGTAGTAAAAGTCTAGTTATATTGGAGAAGAGCTAGAGAGACAGAACATAATGACAAAAAAGAACGTTTTGGAAATATTTGTAGAAGGGCTATCGTAAATGTTTTTCTAGCATTCATATATTATTTATATTGTAGGAAGCTATCAGTTAAAGTTATATGTCATTCAATTTAATGTCAAATTTGTAAGAAAAATTAAAAAGAAAATTTTAACGTTATGTCATTTTAGTACCAATCTCTGAAATGGGCATATAATGGGAGAAAAAGCGTTTCATCGCTGACGATTAACTGGCCATTTTTTCTACCCATTTTTTAAGATTCTGGCCATTTCCTGATAGACAAATTTTTAGCAGGGAGGTTAATAAAAATAAAAATTTAGTTGATAATTTTACATCCTCAGTTTTATTGCTGTACAACTTAAAATTATACATTTCACATGACATAAATAAAAAAAATAAATTACAAACGAATCTCACATCAACGAACAGTCATACACATAAATTTCAGCCAAAATGCTTTGAAGTATTTAAGTATTTTATGATTTACGAAAATCTTAAATACAATTTTATCGTTACAAAGAGTTTAAATATTACTCTTCTGATCTCATTAAAATACATTGCAGATAATGCAGACAATGATATTTCATACCTCTTCTTTATAGTATCAATTTATATTAAAGTAATTTATTTATGTTTATCAGCTCTAAAATAATAAAAAATAAAAGAATCCTAAAGTCCTAAAGGCTGATTTAGTTTAAAAAGTCAATCAGTTTCTATAATATGAAAAGACTTATAACTAAGTAAAAAACTTTAAATCATTGTTAAAAATTAGAAATATTTTCAAGTATTTGCATATATTAATGTTAATAAAAGATAGTAAAATGTTCATATCGAACTTTGATAAAAAATACTTGTAAAAATATTGATCTTATCATTTAACTTACTAGGCTGAGTCTCTTACACTTCTCCTTGTTTATGATATAAGTTTTATCTAATTCAATACGCAGTACTTATATTTAAACAAATGTAATATATTATACTTCTGAAGAAGTTTCTTAAAAATACAAATTTTATTTGAAATTGTACCCTAGAAATTTTATAAAAGTTTCAGATTTTATCAAGTATCCTCTAATGATTCCAATTTTTGTACTATTTAATGTATTATTTGCACTGGTTACTTTCATGCAATCCCATATTTTCTTCTTTTCAAGCATCGCTCTAAAATGCAGCCGGAAAATCAAGAATGATTGCTATCCAATAATAAGAAAGTAATACGTTAGAACTATCGATATGCATTCTCAAACAGGTTTTTTACTGTTGATTAAAAATAATGCTGAAAATGGCACTGATACAAAGGTGTCGATCGATCTTCGAATCAACAAGAGTAACAAAAACAAAGAATCGCATATTAAATCTAATCACTAGACCATTCATATAAATCACGGATAAATCGAGCTTCTACATCAAAGAAGCCTAATTCATCCAACACGACGATTCAAAGAGTATTATAGTAGAAACCGGCCGGTCTTTCCATCAGATCTCGACCGACCAGCTTCTCATTTGTTCCTAGCATGTTCATCTACCATCCGTCATCTCAACCTGCACGTTTTATGAGATCATCCTGGATTTGCTGCAACGACTTGCCCTTAGTCTCAGGCATGCAGATTATCGCGTAAGGAATAATCAGCACCGTGATAAATGCGTATGTGAAGAAGACGTTGCTCTCGCCGATCAGGCCAATAAGCGGCTGGTAAGATTTCGTCGAGACGAAGGCAAAGATTGCACCGGCAAGACTGGCGAAGCACGCTGCGATACATTTTATGTTCGTGGGGAATAATTCGCTGAGAACCGCGCTGGGTACACACATGAGGCCTGCAAAAAAGGCGATCTCGAAAAGGAACATCGAAGCCACAGGCAACCATTGGAAGTCATTCTCAACGTCGACACCCAGGTCAATGAGCAAGAAGTGCGAGCCCAGACCTGCCAGCGATATAGCAACACCCAAACTGGAAGCGATGAGCAGGATTCGCCTATAGAAAAAGAAATAGAAACGTTATATTGCAATCTTTTTGTCATATTAAAAAATTACAAAAAGAAGTTTTTCATTCAAAAGCAAATGAAGATTTATAACCATTGAATACTTTGTACTACAACGAACTGATTTTCATTCTTTTAAATATCTTCTTTTTATCATGTACAATTATTGACTAGACGAATAAAGAAATAATAACTATAAATGCAATATTTACCTGCCACATCTATCGATCATAACAATCGAGAACACAGAAGCCACACATGCGGATGCGCTCGCGTACATGACAACGACTTTGGGCTCGATGATAGTCGATCTGCATTGGATCAGGATAATCTCCATATAGAAGAGTACACTGTTAAAGCCGCATATCTGCATGAACGTCCAGAGGACGATGACCAGAATCGTAGCGCGCATAATCGCTGGATGCTTGAATTCTCGTAACTTCTCCATGAACGTTTGTGCTTCATCGGACAACACGAATTTCTTTACGGCGTCAAATTCCTCCTCGACTTGATACCCAGCGCGATAGAATTCGATGGATTTCTGAGCCTCTTCGAATTTGCTCACTGTAAGTAGCAAATGATTGTTTCTTTATAAGGTATGTTTATAGTCAGGAAAGGTGAGTGCGATAAAACAATGGATTACAATATATCGATGTATTTCAAAGCTTTTGATAAATATTTATGTTATTCTTTCTCAATGTATCGACTATTTATTTACAATGTAAGAAAGCTAAAGAAGTGCTAAAAAAAGACATATTTAATATTAGGTGGAGATAAAATCGGAAAAAATTAATTCATTGTTAATTACAAATCAGTTACGTCTCCGAGGAAAACTTATATAAACTATAGGAAAAAAAAGGATTTTTTTTCACAGATTTTTATAATATAAGGAAACGCTTTTCTGACGCATCAAATACGTTAGAATATTACTGTACTTTTGTACAATTCCCGTCATATCTCAGAATTATTTAAATTTTTTCTGCGACTGGGATGAACTAAAGTCATCTATTTATAAACTACCCATTCATCACGTCACTTTGTATAACAACAACTATCATTATTCAAATTAAACGCGTTCTATCAAGATTCCAGCTCATCATTATGACGCGCTGCATAATCATATAAATCATAATTTGCAATTTTGCCAGTAATACAATTTACTTGTCTTTAATACTTAAGCTTTCAAACATCAACTGTTATCACAGGTTATACATTGTAAACTATTCTAAAATATTCTTCAACCACTCGTATATATATTTACCTTTAACAAGATGATGCGGCGACTCAGGCAACCAAAAGAACAGCACAATAAGCGCAAGACACGGCACCAAATAAATTCCCGCCGACACTTCCATATCCAGATAACTTCCAGCGATATTTCCAATCATAATACCAAATGTACCACCGCATGCTACCAGTGATACTAAAGCTCCCCTGATCTCAGGCAACGCTACTTCACCGATGTAGAGCGGGAACGAGCTGTAAGTCATGCCTAAGCCAAAACCACCGCAGAACCGTGCCATGTATAACCAGGGGGCGCTACGTGCGAGCATTATGAAGATCCAGCAGGCAGCAATCGGGAATAGAGTAAAAAGCATTGTACGCTTGCTACCAAGGTAGTTGACTGATACAGCGCCGACAAAAGCGCCAACGAAACGACCTAAGTTCAGTAAGGATGCGACCCAGGAAGCTTCCTCGAGGTTTAGGGGCAAAGGTGAGTTGGGTGCGGTGAGCTTCGCGAGGTAAGGTGAAGACCAACCGCTTGAGATTCCCAGCTGGACCAGGATCATCGTTACTGTAATGAGAAAAAGATGAGACGTTAATTCTACAGTTTGAGAATGAATACTTGTTTTCTTTTTTTTTAGTTATGTTAGATATGTGATTGGACTGCAATTTTGAAATATAGAGAAACATTTTATGACTGTGTTATTCCTTTCGTTGAATGAACTAATAATAAACTGAATTTAATTTTTATTTGCCATACACGTAATTCATTATTATCAATGAACGTTCTTTAAAAACAAAGTTTTTATGTATAATATACTGGGTAGACAAGGTAAGAAAAATGACATAATCATGAATTACTAAAGAAATCATGTGTGAGAAATATCTATCTTCATTTCTCATCGCGCGATTGTATTTTTAAAAGTTAAAACGCACATGTATCGGTTTTTAATCGACAAATTCTACAAGAAACTACAAGATTTCTCAGAACTTCCGTAATAAAAGAGCATTAGTCTGCATTAGGCAAGTAATCGTTAAAAACCATCTGGTCGTGACGCCGACTAATAGATCGACCTATTAATTGATGTAATTAGAGAGTGGGTTTTTTTCTTTATTTCAATACCTGAATATTCAATTAACAATTAAATCAAGTTTCCAGTTGATTTTTTCGGCTAATTATGCTAAAATGAAACAATAAATCTACGACTGATTAAACTACAATGTCTACTCGAATATATAAAATGTTTAAAATATTGACCGTGTTACGTATTCTCTTCTATTGTACTGATGTAATGCGTATGTGTTTCATAAAATGATGATAATTTCAAATAATAGAAAAAATTACTGAATTGCGAAAAAAATATCCATTTTACAAAAAAAATGGTTAAGTAATGATAACAATGTAAACGATAATTTGAGATACGTAACACTGACTCACGATGCTCGAAAGTACCAACAATCAAGTGTGCTTCTATAAGAGCAAATAAAGCTATCATTCCGCTATAATCCTTAGTTACAACGATCAATTAAAAAAATGTTTATTGAGTTTGTATATGATCCTTATATACGATAAAATAAATATATATTATGCAATATTAAATAATTATACTATATCACGATGTACGCGATACTAGGCATAATTGGTATAGCAAATAAAGTTAATGGTCTAAAGTATCTTGAGTAGAGTCAAAATGCGTAAAGACGTAAGTTGACTTATAATTATTAATAGTAGATCAAATAAAGATAATAAGAAAGCGTGTGTTGTATGTGTGTGTGCAGAAGCACTTCCAGACGTCTCGATATTCTCGCGCACGAGTGATTTCTCCAAAATAAACGATCGACCTTTCATTTGTATTTAAATTGAACAATTAAAATCGAAATCTGTATATGCCAACTATACATTGATGTCATTGTGTATATTCTTGGCGCAGACTGACGCGACAGTTTTTAAATTATGACATCCAAATTTCCAATTTATTTCAAACGCGCACACACTTCATTTGTCTTTTTGTAATTTAGGACACATATGTGTGTATGTATGTATATGGTACGTTTGGCGTGATTGAAATTTTAACGCTACGATTTGAAATATTTCGTCGAAGATAATTGATCTCATTTTAATGTATAAGTCTGGGTAAACGTTCTCGTGATGTGTCAATGTATGTCGTGACGAGGCCTCATAAGATTAATAAATGAAATATCGTCATCAAATTTTCGTATAATCTATTTTCAACGTAAATATATATACGCACGAAATGAAGTGTACGTATTCGACGAATTTGAAAATCTCGTTTGGGAGTTTCAAACTGACGAAATACATGTCTAATGATGAGTCGTTATCATGAAGCGATTTTCATTAATAATCGTGTTTCTGCAATTTCACATATAATTTTTCAAATAAGATTTTTAATGATATATTCACCGTCTAGCTTGTTTTTTAATTTGTAAAATATTATAAATAAATTATAAAGTACGCCTAGCTAATGAGATTTTTTAAAGTGAATAATTATAATAAGTGAATAATTTATAATATATTAATTATGCCTACTATTTTTAATAATAAAAAATACTTGATTACAAAACATTTTCATATTACGTAGTTTTATCTAGTAGTTAAGTTTGAGAATAAACATTCTTAAGACTACTTTTCCTTTATTATTGATATAGCTATATAAACGTTTTAACATTGTTAATTGAATTGTAAATTTCAGATGTGATCTTCCAATGATCCATTAGATATACTGTTCATTAGAAAAATTTTTTTTCATCTAAATTGTTTGTTGAATTTAATTCTCTTATTTATCTTAAATTTCATTATTTCCAAAAAACAAATTGAGTTTTAAATTATTGCTTCTTAATGGTAAGCATACTCGTGAAGTATTTTAAGTTAAACTTATAACTCAATACAGTGCAATTCGTGTATTGGTATTTCTATAGACATATCACTAAAATTCTTTAAATATTTTGTTAAAAACATATTTTTTTATTTATTTCTTATCTAATTCTTATAATATCCGTGACATTGAAATAGCGAAGGTAAAGTTTTGCAACTCAAACGTGTTAATTTTACCTGCGTCGTATATTATACGATTTTTATGTGGAAAATGTAATTGTAATTAAATCTTTATTTCCTGAATAATATTAGATAGAAAAGATTAAATATAAAAAGCACTGTCAATATGATAATAAAATAATGTTTATGCATATGATAGGAGTCATTTGTTTAAACTTTTACCGGTGTCGTTAGACAGATATAATTTACAACTGAACAAATTTAAATAAACTGCAAAACTTACAAAAACAAATTTTAAAATTATAAAATAGTGCTATGAACAATTACTTTACAACTATTCGACCTTTGAACAAAATACAAAACTGTTTTAGTAACAAAAGTAACGACAAGAGAGATCTCTAAAACTTCCCTGATAACTACTGTATTGTATTGCAGCGTAAAAATAAAGAACCTTAGCAATGTTTTACCATTAACATGCCTTACGGTATTATAAATTTAAGTAACAGTATTTGAGTTTGAAATTTCAGCATCTTCAAGAAAAAGTTCAAATCATATATCAATAAATCGAAAAAAGTAAATCAAAACTGAATTGCTCGTATTATCAAGCAATTGGCATCAATCAAAAATCACTCTCAAATATCAGCTGGATTTTTAGTTACATCAAACATAAATAATTAATTAAAATTTTATGTTTTAAGACCCGATAAAAATGATTCTACTAATCTTGAGGAAATTTGCTTTAAATGCGAAAATTTTATCAAATTTTTTTAATTTCAAACTTTAATAACATTAATTATGAATTTATTTTAGTTTCATAACCACGATATGTTCTTAGAATTAACAGAGAGCCATAAATTTAGAAAATTCACAAAGCTGAAATTATGCAAAAAAAATAATTTTTCTTATAGTTGATTAAAACGTAAAATTCGCAGCTCAATCAATGAATTCAAAGTGAAGAGAGATCAGAAGTACCAAAATATCTCTAAAGTAAAACTCACCACCAAACCCGGCGACAAGCTGCGGGCAGTACTTCCGCAAGTTCCATGTCTTCGTTGCTACTTGCACCATCTTGCCTGCTTATTCGATAGCTTCTCAGACTTTTTCTCCTCTAACACCTCTTCAAAATCCTCTCACAGTATTATACACACACTCTGACACGGAGTTCACGTCTCTTCCGATCGCTCGTCTCGGTCCGTACTAAAGTTCTTTCAGCGGCTACTGCGGCTCTTAATTTCGCCCTCTCCGTTTTCCTCCTCCTTCTCCTGGCGAACAAACGTTATAAATTATTATTGCGCAATTTTGTAATTGCCGGCGAGCGCGGGAAACCTGTTGCTCGCGCTTTTCCTTCCCCCTCGTCCCCACCGCCGCCTAGCGAAAATGAATGAAGAAGATGCGTCGTCGCCTCTGCGTATTAACGAACTATGGACGTTTTCTGTATAGGTGTGGACATACGTAAGCGCCGGCGCCGATGTACTTTTATGTCGATAATGATACCGACTTTTATCAGTTTTTTTTGCATATTGTTATAGGAACGCGTTGAAATAACTCGCCCCTATGTAGAAGTTCGGCGAATCTTTTGTATTCCGTGTCGGAGATTTTCTTTCCGACAATGTTGCATCAGCCTTTTCCAAGCGTGGAAAATAGGCAGACGAAAGTATTAAAGACATTCGATTGTCGGTAATTTATTGTTCGTATAATAATAGAGATTTATGGTCAAGATCGAGAGAGCGGATAAACAGATTTATTAGGTAGCGAGGATCAATTAGGCTCTGATTGTTTTAGCAGTATATGTTGTTTGCCAGAGAAAATTTATGAGAGTTTTTAGAAAATTTTCTGTCTTGGTTTTGTATTCTAAAATATATACTGAAATTGTAAAGAATTTCAAATCGATATAGGTATCACATTTTGAACTTTAAACAAAATATAAAAGAAATGCAAATAGTGAATAGATCTTGAAAATCTGATATACCTTAATATGTTTGATATTTACACTGTTACGCCACGTTTTTAATGTTTGAAGTTTAACACACCGTAAAGTCAATTATTAATAACGAGTGACCGCGTTTTTCTTGCGTACACCGAATGCTCCGGGCATTTGTGTATATATATGACAAAGTAAATTGATTTTTACTAATGAATACATCCCAAATTAAACAAATAATAAGAATAATTTATTTAATCACCACTTTTGAAAAAATTTTCGTCATCATACGTTACATAATAAAATATCTGATTTTATCAAGAAAAGTCTTACAGTTCACATACAAACGTATTTTATGTCTTATCTTACATATATCTTTAGCTTCTTTACACGACATAATATAGGTACTAGTCATTATTATTATTATTATAATTAATATAATGTAAAAAAAAGTTAATCATGTAATAATGACACTAAGGAGCACGCGGACATGGCAGTTTTCAATTTACGGTAAAAAGTTCAAACAGTATGCTATGATTTTACTTACTATATTCCTATACGATGAAAATCAGCGAACAGCCCCAATAAAGATCTATAATTTACATCCCTTAATCTTGATTTAATAAATGCGAGGTTATGTCAGTGTCCGATAACCACTATAATTTCCTTTATGTTATTAAACGCAAAATTCAAGAGGTTCTTTAAATCTTACTTTATTCATTTATAATGTCTCGGTTGATTCTCAAGTTCCTTCATCCTGGCCAAGCATAATATAATGTTTTCAGGCATATTTTACACGTAACTCAATTGCATTATAGCACACCAAGAATATTCAGCTTGAACTTAACTGATTTAACTATTTTTTTATACGGAAAATTTCTTTCAATTATAATAAATTGGAAATTTTGTAATTTAAACTATAACCAATAATTTATCGAAAAACAATCTAATCATAACCCCGAACGATTGAAATATAATTCAATGCAAGTTGATATCGCGTAAGAACGTTAACAAAAGAAAAACTATATAAAAATGACGTTACGAAAATTTCCGTACTTCATTTAATTAAAAAAAAGAGTCGGTCTGATTAATGATGACTTTTTCAAAATAACGCACACTTATAGTCGTTATTTTCCTCGTCAATCTTCCATTCTTGATTCCCTCAACAAACTCAATTGAACGGCTTTGCGATCGCGCGCGCGCGCGCCCACTGCACACGACTCAATTACTTCTCATACTCGTATGTAACATCTGTTGAACCACACGCGTGCGCGCAGAAATGACCGTTCGAGTGTGGCTCGCGAAAGGATAAGGAAGAACCGGTGCAGGTTTACAAATAGAAATGCCACGTGGTGAGATATAAGAAAAAAAAAGCGAGGAATCATATGAAGGGGGAAAAAGAGACGAGAAATCGGCGCGTGACGCGCGAGAAAACAATCGTAATGAACGTATAAGTCACGTACGTGTGTTGATTGACGCACTCAATTATACACGGATAGAATTTTCCGGTAAAAATTACCGTGAAAAATTAACGTCACGGTAAAAGTTATCGGAGTTAGACATGATCCACGATTACCGTGAATTTCACAGTAATTTTTACCGGAAAATTCTATCCGTGTACCGATATATACGCATATACATACATAAATATATACAAATGTGTCGCACGTGCATGCACATATACTTACGGAATGCCAGGTAGCAGCTCTGAGCGTTCGGAAGTTATTGCCTTGTCCTCGTTTACTTCCTATCAACAGGTAGGTACGTATCTCAAAAGACAATGAGTTCCTTAGTTTTCTTTCCTCTTCTTTTTTATCAACAATGATCTGCCTTCTAATAGATATAATTCGTGTAATTCTTCATTCAGAATTCTCTATATATAAAGGTATCTTCTCACTCTCAGCATCGAACGTACGTTAACTCTTGCAAACCGTCGCTCAGTTGCTGCTGCTGCTGCTTAATCCTCGAGTCGACGAACCTCAAATTGCTCATAATCACCCCTCAACTGATGATTACCGAAATATACAAGAAAAAGAAAAATACCGGTTCAAAACAAATCGATTGATGAGACACGATGGATGAGATCGATCCTACGTTAAACGTATATCCTATTACTGCAATTATAGTAGTACGCACTGCGCGTCACCTTCTTCTTCTTTTTTTTCCTTCTCTATAAATCCACTTGCGAAGGTATCGGAATTTTTCTTCCTCTATACGAAAAGAGAGAGAGAGACACACATAAAGTGATCCTCTCGAGACGCGCTCGACGCGGGAATTTTCGCCGTCGCGCGTTTACCGCTTATATATATGCGCGCACCGGCAGCGCGTGTCGCGTGCGCGCGCAGCTTCTATACATACGCTACATACGCGCGAAAAAAATATCAGCGACGATTATTTTCGTATATAGATGGTTGAGGGGAGGTGGAGAAGGCGGAGTTCAAAGTCCAAAGAGAGAGAGAGAGAGAGAGCGAGAAAGAGGAGAGGGCACATGTATATTCCTTCGTGTCTTGGTTGATTGAGAAATTTCGTTGAATTTGACGTATTTTTTTTCTTTGTCAGCAATGTTTGTTCAAGCTTTTTGGGGGAGAAAACGTTTGTTTGAGGAGACTGCAGAGGATCGATTGCAAAACTACATCTCTTACAGTCTCACGCGGGTGCTGCGGCAATCTTAAATTTGAGAAAATGTTTGATCAATCGGTTTGTTCAATCGACGGTGGGAGGAAATATCGTCACATGATGATGTATAATTATATTCAAACATAAGCGGGGTGTATGTACTTTTTCTCTTGTTTGTTCGTTATTTATTGGTGGAAACTGCAAAGAGTGTTTGTTTTTCGTTTCGAGACGTGTGGAGTATGAGAAAATGACTCGTGATTTAACGAAAATACCGATTTCAAATGTATATACGTACGCAGTGTCAAGTGCCATAAAAAACACCGTTAATGCCAGAGGGGGATAGTAATAATAATCGAATGACACAATGGAAACCATTAAATTGTTATTAGAACCGATATATAGCTGCGTAGCATGATTAACGACTTTCTACGAACTCTCCAGCATACATATGCGCGCATGTGACAAACCGATCGCTCGAACCTTCTCCCTCTGAAGCTCCATGTAAACATGCGATCCTCATACGTCGGATATATCATCAGCATCATCGATCTATTATTCACGCATATATATCTTCAAGACACACGCAGAGCGAATTGGACCACAGCGCATATATATATCGTCATAACAAGAGACACAACGTCTACGACGACGATTGCTGTTCGCGGAAAAGCCGATCGATGAGAAATTTCTTCTTCTCTCGACATAGCAGCAAACTACACAGCACTCGCATGCTGCTACTGCTGCTATTACTACATAATATCTTCAATGCGCGCGTATATACGTGACGCAAGACGTAACCTTGCTAGATTAATACAATTTAAAACGTGTTAAATAGCGAAGATACACAGAAATGCGCGCACGCGCAATGTATATATGCGTTATGAAGGGTTGCGCGCGAGCGCGAGCGCGTTAGCAAAACACTTTGGTATATTTAACAACGGGATCGGGGTTGAGCGAAACGTACGCGCGCGTGCGCTGTTGTGGGAATGTCATCAGGGATCGGATTAATCAGAGCCCGTTGACTTCATGAGCGTCCTATATCGTGGTTTATTTTTTTTCTCGCTCAACTTTCGCGTAATTAGAACGGAAGATTGAATCAGCTTTTTCACAGTGAATAGTGTTTTGTATCCTAGACACATGATAGTGTATATATTATGCTGAGTCAGGGCTTCATTCAGGAAAGGATTTTGAAAATATGCGGTCTCTTATCTTTGACAATAGCGTGATGCTTAAGGAGGTTGGGTAGATCACCGCGCGCGGAGCGTGAAGAGGGGTTCCCCTTGCTCGCCGCACCGCGATGCCTCTCACCGCGCAGCCCTCCGCAGCTCACGAACTCGGTGTTTTATTTACGTTTTTCTTCAGTACCCAGAATCGCTATTATCTATCGTCCTCAAATTTCGTACAAACATTCTCACATATATTTGCAATATTGCTAATAGTTTTTTATCTCATTATTATCATTTTTTAAGAATCGCATCCTAAGTGTTTTGGGTTTTCCAAGGCACTTCCCATAAGAACCTGTGTGTAAGAGTTAAACTTTGAGATTGAATAACTTCATAACGGTATTAACAACTTATCCGAAATTTTGTATGGTTATATGGAATTAATCAAAGAACAACGTTGTCAAATTTTTGGAATGATCTTATCATTTTTACCTCACTACCCAACCTCGCGGAACCGAGGTCTGGTCCCTTGGGTTTCGACCTATCGAATAGTACGAGACTATCGAGGGAGCACATACGCACATACACAATGCGTTAAGTCTTGTTCTCTTTTTACGAGGTTGGTATGAACCCTCTCTTCTTCTTTTTCTTCTTATTTTTATTGGCTTTGTCAGACTATTATGTGTAAACAGCGGTGACTTTAAGCCATAATGAACCCACTCCTTCGATATTCTCTTGCTATTCGATAGGTCGAAACCCAAGGGACCAGACCTTGGTTCCGCTTATGTAGACGCTCCCTTATGGGAGGATCATTGCGACAGTGTATTAAATTGATTTAGAGTTTCGATTACGATTTCTAGCTCAGATGAAGATAGCGTCAGATGCTACTTGTCATTCGTGTATCAAGTCGATCACGAATGAGGTTGCAAGTATAGCACAAGGTGTAATAAAGTTGTTGGTCGTATAATAATCAAAGTGAAATATTTGAAAAAGTTCCTTTTTTCGTATTCACAGCGCAAAATTTGAAGCGAAGTGCGCATTTGTTGCAGTTATATTGAGTTATTGTGTAACAGTATACATTGATACAATCATTGTTTCGGAAATATACAAATCAAGAGTGATATTTTATTTTTAAAACCTCTGAATGAGAATTTGTAAATAATATACGATTTGTCTTCTCAGTGTTGACATAAACTTATAAATACTTTGAACTGCTATTAAAAATTTGGTATTTTAGTTCAATATTATTGTTGCTGCCAAAAAAAAAATTATATAAGTGTGCGTGTGATTTCACGTAATTCACACATCACATTATCCTTATAAATTAACAATTATATAAAACGAGAACTTTTGTTTCTAAAACAACGCTCTCAAACAATTACTCACACTATTTATTTTCCACTTTAAACTTTCGCGAAACAAAAAGTCAAACAAATCGCGGAAAATTAGTTTTAATCAAAACTCATCTACCTGTACTTTGTCGTTTTTCGAAATTAATCCAGTTACATAATATATCAAAAGGACAATATAACCTTACATATAAGTTAATAGCGATTGTACATTTTATAAAAAGTCTCGGCCAGACGTCAAAAATGGTAATTTACTGTAGATTCAATCTAAAACTCGAAGTTTATATTTTACGGGTATTATGATGCCGAATTATGTGATTCTCTAAATAGTGTTTTATTTGTGAAAAAATTAGAACTCATCTATAAACTTGACAATATTATTGTCTGCACATATAAAAATATTTATATTTGTTCGTATCTACCTCGAACCAAACAACCAGAGTATGCCTATATCACCAATCATTATGGAATTTAAGGATGTGATCTGCTCCAAATATGATTTGACACGTATATTTTGTTATTTATCGTTTGCACTTAAATTATGCACCTGGTTTCAAATTTTTTCACCAAATTCTAACATTAAAATTCGAGCTTTCAATGTCATTTTTCAACGACTGAAACTTAGATTCTTTGAGCATGAACTACTCATAGTTTTACTTACTAGGAGAGGTCACGGCCTCCGGATCACGGATTTTGCTCAAACTTTGAGGTATGTTTTTAGATTCTAAATGCTAGAATATTAGACTCTAACGCTTTGATAAACTTGAGTTATCGACAGGTTTAGCTGCATTTGAATGAAATACTGAAAAAAATGCTCTGTTTTATTTGTTTATTGGTTAAGCTAGAAAATCCTAAAGTTAAGCAACAAAAATTGATAAATTGACATGCTTTAACTTTATACTTATTTTAATGAATTTGCGTTGCTTAACTTTAAACTTTCATAACTTTTGATATATTTAATATTTTTTTACAATTATATATAAGCATTTTCTAGCTTAACCAATAAAGAAATAAAACAGAGCATTTTTTCAGTTCTTTTTAATTTCTTTCAAATACAGCTAAACCTGTCGATAACTCAAGTTTATCAAAGCGTTAGGGTCTAATATTCTAGTATTCTTCATATTTTAGCATCTAAAAACATACCTCAAAGTTTGAGCGAAATCCGTGATCCGGAGGCCGTGACCACTCCTAGTTAGTTTAATGTTCTCTTTTACCATATAATGTATTTTCAAAACAATTAAGAAATACATTAGTTATGCAGTTTACATTAAAAAATTCGTTTTTTAAAATATGCATTTTTCTCAAAAATCATATTTTTATGAATATTTTTTTAAAAGTAAAAGATTTAAATACTTAGCAAACCATTATATATGTATTAAATTATCCGCTTTTTTTTAAAGAGAGAAAACAACAAAATAAATAATCACCTTGCGATGGAAATAACATATAGTTACTATATGAATAGACTTATGTATACTACATTGGTAAGTAGTTTAAATATGTATTATAAACATAAACATTAATAGGAACTCATACTAACGCTTATGTAAGTTAATATCTCGTATATTTGCATACTACATAGCCTATGTGTATCCCATGATAAGAAAATTTTGATTTAAGATATACAATCTACTCCTAGCTTTTTTTAAAATTGTACGTTATTTCAAATTTCGCTACTTGTTATTCATACATTTTTCAAACTTCGCTACAAGAATTTTTTAGAAATAGAATATAATATCGCAATTATTCTGAATTACATAATAATATAAGTGAGATGTGGATTATCTTAATAATTCATTAAAATACCTTTTTCTCACTTATTTATTACATCTTCTTCATTTGTATGTCAAAATTGTTATAAGCGCATTTCAAAATTGGTGAACTGTATAGTAATAATAAATCAGACTTAGATAATGAAGTTGCTGAAATCATTTCTGATAAAGAGGAAAATTATTTGCCGAACATACCCTAACGCACTTAAACATTCAACAATTATGTAATGCGTACTATTTTGAACTGTGATACCTCTTAAAGTAAAACTTTAGTACGTGACAATTTAATTTTCTAATAGACTTGACGTAAAATATATGATATTTCTGGATGGAAAATATATTGGTTTTACCCTTGATGAACGATATCAGAAAAAGTAAATATTTTGACTGTGTTACCTTTTTCTTTAACAGAAAAAAAATGAAATTTCATCTTTCTTCGGATATATACGTGACAATTCTCTAGCCATTCGATTGATATGAACTGAGAAAAAGATTGCAATAGAATATTATATGAATGATGGCTTTAATTCTTTAAGACAAAGTCCTAACAAATGTGATGTTGTTACAGTCTACATTAGTCAAAATTATTGTATAAATGAAAAAGAGAAAAAGTTAAACGTTTTCTTACTTGAAGTTCCAATGAAGCAAGCAAAGTGTTTACAAATATGAATCTAGAATTAAGGTGGTTCATTCACGACTTCCCTGTCAAAACGGTGCTAAATAAAGAAGTTACCTAAACTTAAAAAAACCGTAGTTGAAATCTGATTTATTCATTTAAAATGATAGTAATAGTCAATATATTATAATGAAAGTGTATTCAACATGATTAAAATAACTTTTTTTAACAAAATGTCAATATTTTAGAAACAGCATAAATCATTATTGATAACTAATCTTAATCTTTTTTGTTTCTTAACCGATTTTAATTTTCGAGGTCTCATTTTGTTCCTTAAGTAATTTCATGGCGACTTACACCTGGAAAAATTTTAAAGTATTCAAAACCCAGAAAATTATAGCTAATTGAAAAAAGTGATTTTGATAACCTCGTTCATGATTTATAAACAATTGGCTATAACTTTCTGGGTTTTGTTTCATTAACTGAATATTTTAATTTAATATATCTTCAAGAAGAAAAGTTATATTCAGATAATTTAAAATGAATTATGTAGGGCATGACTAGTTCTACACAGTAACACAGATAAATTAATAAAAAATAATATATTTGACCTTGAAATTGAGACACCCCGAAAGTTTTAGCCTTGTATAGGTATCTCAAAATCCTGAGGTGGTAGACCAAAACTAAAGTCATATTTGAGGTCAGCGCATCTACATTCATAAGGATATAATAGTCAGTGTTTTGGTACAGACCACTTTTTATTTTTTGTGTGCCTGTGTAATTGAAGGTATATTTGGCAAAAATTTCAGACGGATTTGTTCAAATTTTCTTCAGATAATCAAGGAACTTTATTATATTCGGTCGTATAAACGTTTTATTTTAATAAGAAAACAATTTTAAACCAACGAATTCTTGCTGTTTAAAGTGTAAAAATTTTCACTCCAGTAAAAATATTAAAATTCTCCCAAGCTGCGTGCTTAAAAAACTAATTGCTGGAGAATGATTTGAATTTTCGATTTGAGATTTTGTACGAAAAAGCCATTTCAATATTTCTAAGAACCGCCTGAAATATCTATTCTAATACAAAACTTGGTAAAACTAATAAAGTCGTTTAATCTATAAGTCATCTAAACTAAGTGTCTTCATCCTATGAAATCAATCATCGATTCTGGGCGTGTGCATACGCTTTTCTCTCTCTCTCTCCCTCTTTGTAAAGTGCCACACGCTGCTATCGCAAACGATAGACAAAGAAGCACGTGACTATCAGGCCGGCATGTGTATATGCGCACGCTATTAGCCGCAATTGTAATAGTTGAATTAACACTGTACTAAGTATTTGCAGTATAAAGTCAAATGTTATCTTTGTCTACAGACACGCGATAACGTTATACGTTATGACATTTTGTTTTTTCTTAACAAATGCTGTAATAGTTATATTGTAACATGTAACCTAAACGTTATGAGTTTCATTCGATTAACCGTTTAGTTTCTAGTTGTAAAAACGAATCATCATTTTTTTGAATTTTTAAAATTATTTTTATGATGAAATATACACTGAGAAAACAGTTTAATATAATAAAATATCATATTATAAAATTTTCTGTAGAATTTGATTTTTTTTAAAATTAAAGTCCATAAAGTTCTTACAATATTGTATTATTTCACGCTAACTTTTTCCTTTACGATATTAGTTTAAAAATACAAATTACCTATTAAATATTTTTACTTTTCCCAGACTTTAGGTAAAAATATGTGTTGTAACAACTTTGTATCGTAAAAGTTTCGAAATTGGGACACTACAAAAAATTTGTAGACAATACATGAAGCTTAGGCAAGATTAGAAACTGTTTGGCAATACACATTTTTGTTTTACCATTTTCACCTACATTTCCACCTTAATCATAAAAATCACCGATGTTTTTCTTCATCTTTATATACCGTCACTGCTCTAATTCTCTTCGTTTCATATCCTATCTTTGCTCAACCCCCAGGCGATCCTCTTGGAAAACATTGACTTTTATTTATTTTACTTTTATTTACCATGTCTGTATTTAACAATAATCGTCGCGATTGCGATTTCGGCTCGTGCTTCATGCCGCACTTTCGTCAGCCACCGTCGCGCGCGTTCTTCCTGCGTTATGACGCAGATCGCGAGAAAATGGCGGGCCGAATTAGTGCACGCGCGAATTTTTAATGGTAAATCGAGTGCCAATATCGCTCCATTAGCAGCAATAAACGGTGATTTTCTCGATGTTACCGGTTACGTGGCTTGAGATATTATCGGTTTGTTCCAGACACTACTATCCCTTCGTCTTTGTCTCGGTGTCAATAGAATCGATTTTATTTCGCGATTTTTGCGATGTAGTCAAGTGGAACGATTCGTGCAGTTATTGAAGCTCAATGTGGATCATTGTTTTTCCCCCTCCGTTAATCTATTTTCTTTTTCGTGTCAATGTAATACTGTTAAAGCCGTGCAATTGTCCGCAAGTGGCTTAGCTTCTTCTCGACAGATTCTTGATAGGAGGACAATTGGAAAAGTTGAAAGTTTCAAAGGAAAGAAACAAGGCATTTCTATAATTTGTATCTCGATGGGTGGAAAACTTTGTCTCCTGAAAGTATAGGAAGTGGTTGGAAAATTAATTGCATGACGGTTAAAATTAGTTGTGAGAATTGTGATTATGCTGCAGAAGATTAAAGTGTAGAATAATTTAATAGAATGCAATTAATTTTGCCTTCTACTTTATGATTTACTGATCCATATAATTTAAATTTCAATTTTAAAGAAATACGGGGTCACTGTACAAAATGACTATAGTTGTAATTTTTCTTTCTGTGACATTAACTTCGCAATCCGTTTGCCAGTCTCGATAAATAAATCATTACTCATTTTTATCTTATGTATTCACTTAATTATGCACATGTTTCTTAATTTTT
This sequence comes from Torymus tubicola, assembly GCA_035583055.1. Lineage (NCBI taxonomy): Eukaryota > Metazoa > Arthropoda > Insecta > Hymenoptera > Torymidae > Torymus > Torymus tubicola. The sequence continues at coordinate 24,023 of JAWWEQ010017025.1, forward strand.
ATAAACGTGATAAATGTCGAAACATTTGCAGCATTACTTGCAGATAATTATCTTGCTGTTAAAGCAAACTGGCTTAATCTTGGAACTGATCATTTTATAGACATTGCCGTTGACGGTGGTAAGAGACTGTAAATTGCTACTAGTATTCAACATGATACTATATACATTTCAATTATTAATATTATCGATATTATACTTGATTGCATGAACGTAAGTAAATGTACAGGTAAATATTTGAATGAACACATCAGTTATGTTACTGTAGTAACTAAAATATAACTAAAAATTAATAAAAATAAAATCACCATATTTAAAATTTAATCCTAGTCTTGCAAATTGTATTTGATGAAGCATAATAAGGCATCTATGGAAAATACTAGATGTTTACAATTGCATGTAATCTCTACTTAGAAGTTGCGTATTTACGATTTAATTACGATTTCAATTAACAACCCGCATTTCAATCAGTGATCAATTACGAAAACAAAACATTTTTATGATAATTATCCCCAATCTGGGGGTTTTTGAATAGTTAAGTAGCGTAATACTCAATACTAATTTACAAAATATATTCTGAAAACAGGAATAAAGATAGAATAAAGAAGAAGCCATTAAATGAAATTTCGTGAGAAATATGACATTCATAATTTATTAAATATATTTAGGCGCCATGCATTTTTAAAATTTTTCGAGTATACACGCGTGTCAATCACAAGAACCATTTTAGGTGATAAAAGTATATACGCGTCAAGATCATTTTTCTGAAGCATTTAATCGATGACGTATTTTCAGCAATTTTTCGTTAATTGAGTATGTATATATATATATAATGTGAATATATTAACGAGTGCAAGATGCGCTGTGGCTCACGCGCGCCGAACATATTCTGGAAAGGCATCAAGGATGGCCAACGTTTAATTGATCGCAAAGCCAGTTTTACATATCCATGTATATTTAGAATCTTTTATCAGTTTACGTATAAGTCGTTAATTATTATCGATTTTTCCCGATTTAACTAGGATTGTTTTGCTTCCTTCTCCTCCAGGCATCTTATGACTCATAAGAAAATGCGTGAGACAAATCACGTGAGTGCTTTTAGGATTTCTCTACAGTCTTAATGCACTATTTGCAACAGTCGCTAGTATATCTACGTGTTATACATTTAATATTTTTCCAATTAGTATGAAATTGACTGTAATTTATTTGATCAGAATTTTTAAGGATATTCTTTAATTTTAATAGTTTATGCAAATCGCCGTAATGCATAAGTCATCTTAGAAAATAAATTTGTATTATTTACTTGATTATAACATATCTATTTACATAATTTAGCATATTGAGGATATATTTTACAGAAAATTTGGTAAACAAAACTTTAATGCCTATTGTTCATTTTCTCGTACTTGTCGCGAGATTAAAGCAGCCGTTGTCATGTCTTAATCAACAAGTAGTTCTTGCGCAATAAGGATTACTCCTTGTAGTTGTACGCAATTACTTCGTATAATTTTAATTGGTGAAGGATTTTCTTCCCACATGATATTACCGTATATTTAAATTTTTATATTATACTTGTGACAGTTCTCCACAAACATCGCACTACATGAGCTATAATATTTTGCATTGTCAGAAACGATAATAATTTTTACTTAACCTTTATTGAAAAGTTCTTCGCATGTGAAATTTTTCCATCATATTTTTAGTAGTATAATTAATCGTTCTTGATCGTGTGAAACTTATAGTGAAAGAACAATGAATGCCTACGGAAATAATAAAAATTGTATATCAGAGTAGATAGATGCAGTGTAAATTAAAACGCATATCTACCTTAACAGGACATTCAATTTACTAAAAAATAAATTTTAGTATGAAAATTAAATAAAATATTATGTCACTACAAAAACATATGCAAAGCAATATACATAGTTGACTGTTTCTAAGATAAGAGTTTTGTTGAAAAACTGAATTCTTTGTTTTATATGATAATTTTCTAAGTATTTATAATATAATTACACATAGAAAGATTAATTCAATTACAAGTCACCGATCATCAAAGTTAGTAAAAAACGATTGCCGAAAAATTGATAATTTTAAAGATATAATACATACAAATTTAATTATATACATTTATATATTTATTTTGTTATTGTTCAAACATCTGCCCTCTTAAATTATATGGTACAATATGAGCAATGATATAGCGATTATATTTTTATTTATTATTAATCTTATAGTTTTGTATGGATATAACTTTGATTCAAATTTTCTTTGATAACTTTTCTGATGACTTTTGTAATTGAAATTCTATTGGTATTATGATACGAAGAAGAGATTTTTCATTTGAAAAGCTTGTAATATAGAAGATGAAAGCTTAATCTTTAGATACCAGAAAGGGACTACTAACAGTGTCTAATAAGAATTCTTTTCCGTAGAGTGTGTAACTTATATACAGTTATTTTAAGAAATATAATTACCACCACAATAGGATCCAAAATTGTATCGAATATATTAATTGTATTGCTTCGACATGCATTGCTACTTGAATTGATAAATAAACATCATTCAGTAAGTATAAAAATATTTATTAAAAAATCAAACGTATATCAACGAAATATGGAGCATTTATGCAGACATTTATCCAAGTATTAACTGCGACAAACAAATACATTTTTTTAATAAAAAACTCAATAGTTTTATACTAAACTTTGTGTTAGCATAATATTAAGTGTTATATGGTGACATATAATTTACATGCTTTTTATGCTTGAAAGAGTAAGAAAAACTTATTTTTCATTAAATTGCTTAACTTGTAAAATTAAATAATTTTGTGTTTCAAATATTTTTTTAATATATTTGTTCCTTTGTTTGTTTATATTACCCTAACTCTGTATATAATGTAAGATAACCTTGCAAGGTATCTATTTTCTAAAGTAATTTTTTTTTGTATACTTATAAGTCATTCAGCAAATCGTGCTAAAGTATAAAAATAAATAGAATTTAAATATTAATAAATCTTCGATAACAAGGGGGAAGGTGATATTAACTAGTATTCGAACTCGGTAATAAATTCCATTGTATTTTAGCCTTCTTAAGCATCGAGTGGAAACCAGTACCAGATGAAAGTGTATCTTCCATAATATGACGAAAATTTCGTAATGAATACGTCAACTGTTATTTCACAAAGTTCCAACTTTAGTCAAGACATTTAATAAATTCATTGATTATCATATAACATCAAACTTATAATATTTATAAACTGTTCCTAACTAGTTTTTTAAAGTTTTCATTTAGCCAAAAAGTAGAACTGGTCAAATATGTTACGACTTCAAATACAAATCCGGTGTTCCGCAGGGTTCACACTTAGGTCCTTTATTGTTTTGCGTATTTATTAATGATTTAGCTAGTAGGATTAAGTATGCTAATATATTATTATACGCGGACGACGTCAAACTTTTTTGTGCGGATAATTCACCAAAAGATATTATTATAAATCTCCAATGCGACATTGACGCGCTGTATGTTTGGTCTACCGAAAACGAGCTTGATCTTAATATAAAAAAATGTAATACTATTTCGTTTTATAAATCTCAAAACTCCGTACTACCTGATTATTTCATAAATAATGTAAAGCTGAATAGAGTGAATATTATTAAGGATCTTGGAGTTTATTTCGATACGGCACTATCGTTTTCTTACCATATCGATACCATCGTCTCAAAATCGCTGAGCCTTGTTGGCTTCATTAAGCGAACAACTTTTGATTTTAAAGATGCACAAGCGATTATTCATCTCTGTAACACGTTAGTTTTACCTAATTTAATATACTGTTCACCTATCTGGTCTCCACATATTTCAGTTCTTGCAGATAAATTAGAAACAGTTCAACATAAATTTCTCCGGTACATCTCTTACAAAATTAATAAGCTCATGCATAAATTCAATCATGATTACACTGAAATAGCCTTATCCGTCAAAGTTCAAACCATCAAATCGTTACATTATTATTATGATTGTATTTTTACATTTAAAGTTTTAAATGATTTAATAAATAGCGTTTCAGTTTGTGATTTTTTTTACTGAACGTGAACTTGTATATAATTTACGTCAGTTCAGACCATTATATGAACAAACTTGTAACACGAATACTAGTTTTTACTCTACAGTCAATCGATTAAAACGTTCATGGAACACCCTCCCTTCTCACATCACAGCCATTCTTAATATTTCGTTCTTTAAGAGTGCCGTTAGATTTCTCTCTCTCTCTGCTAAATATTAAAATACTGTGTATTATATATTTTATTGTAAGCAACATTGTAACTCAACCACTTGTTATGTTCTTTTGTACTATTAGCCCGTTTAATAAAAAAATAAATAAATAAAGTACTTATCCTTGTTTCAACTTGTAAGTATAATTAAAATGTATATATGTATACTAATATCATGAACTACTTATTTAATTATGAGTATTACGACTTATACACCTAATGTTTCACTGGGTAATGGGATAGAACAAATTGTGATTGTATAATGCTGGCGTCATTTTTAAAAACCGTATAGGATTCTGTAATACCGGCGTAAGGCTACAATTATATATTCATAATTGATTACCAAGAGAGTTGGCCAATTGCAGTATTGCCATAAGTTGATCAATTAATATGTCTAACTATTATTATATTACATTTTTGTATATAAAAGATACAAAAAACATACAGTTACTATCGAAGTTTCTTTGAAAAAAAATGTAATACATCTTGTACTACTTTACCAGAGGAATAAAACATTTACCATATGTTAACAGCAGATGGCATATTCAAAGCATATTCTTTTATACAAGCTATGAAGCTTTGTATAAAAGTAATCTAAATATGTCAAAATATTATCTCAAAATTATATAAGATAATTTTTATTTTGACGTAATAAACACTCGATCGGGCTATTGTATATTGCCCATCTCACATTTCTTTGTTGGTATTCATATTATTCGTTCGTCAGAAAGTAAATATTTGAATGTTATCGAAGGATTAGGCAACGTCACGTGTACAATCTCAAGACAGTGTCGCCAAAAATGAAATACGTTGCATTTGAGTATGATTACCGATTGCAGAATGTCTTTGTGATTGAACTACTTTGCAGAAAACTATATAATAAAGGCTCTTTCCAACAAAAAATTGTTCAGAAAAGATATTTTAAATAAGAAGAAGTTTATCATTACCATAAAAGAAAAGACTACTTTAACAAGAAAGCATATTAGTAATTGCATACTATGATTGTTATTTACTGATCTATTAATTATTTAAAACAGTTATAAATATAATTTATTACAATATTTATTATAATTTTAATTTTATAATATTTACTGGAAAATTATTTTATTACATTTGTAGTGAATACAGAAAAGGCTCTAAATTTAGAAAATCTCAAATTATTTTTTCATACAAGATGATCACATCATAGTTAATACTTTTAATATACTTTAAAAATTTGTAATACTTTTCTACTTTATGGAAAGAGCTCATAACACGTTTAATAAATAAATAAATAAATATACGGACGAAAGTTGCCTAATACAAGGGTTTTTAAATTGGTATATATATAAATAATACTAAACCTATAAAGTGGTATATAGTTTTAAGAATAAATAACAAACAATTATTTTCATATAATTAAACTTATGTTTCATTTTTTTGTGGCGAGAGGAGGATATTATTTGATAAATCAATTTAAAAATAAAATACATTTGTACAAAATTTATTTACACAATTAGTAAACATTTTCTTATAGTAATTATAAAAATTATTTTCCTCTAAAAACATTACAATCACGCAAGTATTCGAAATTAAATTTTAAACAGATAAAAATAAACTATCTACCTATGACTTAATCTAATGTGTATGACATGAATGGCAGCAATATCATTGCGCCAATTATAAAGTGAGTTCGGTTCAGTATCTGATACTTAAATGCCCTTCACAATCTGTATCCAATATCATCAAACCATAAACAGATCGCACGAATAATTTACAATGATCAACGCGTCATACATTCTTAAACGTTAACCGTTATCATAAAATCATATAAACTATCACTGAAATTTCAGATCTCTGATTCGGTAGAATACCTCCATCTCTAAAAATCACCAATTCTTACTTCTTTTTTATCAGATCTTCTTGTATCTGCTGCAATGTTTTGCCCTTAGTCTCAGGCATGATGAAAATAGCATACGGCAACGCCATAAACGTGATAATCGCGTGTCCATAAAAGACATACGCCTCTCCAAATAAATCGACTAGTGGCTGGTAAGCCTTTGACGAGAAGAAAGCAGCTGCAGCTGCTACGATATTAGCTATGCATGCAGCTACTGATTTAATATTCGCCGCGTATACTTCACTACTAACGATACTGGGAATTGAGTTTAATCCAAGTACAAAAGCTGTAATGAACAGAAACAGCGAAACGACAGGCAAATACTGTGAGCCAACCCATTCGATCCCATTGCTTAGAAGAATAAAGTGCGTACCTAGGCCTACGAGGGCCGTTGACACGCCAACACTGGAAACCATCAGCAAAGCGCGTCTGCCACATCGATCATACAATCCTGTCGTTGTAAGAGCTACAACTACAGCAAAAGTCAGGACGTAGGATACTGCATTGGATGGTTTAATAATAGTAGACTTGCTCCGAGTTAAAATAATCTCCATATAGAAAAGGACGTTGTTCAGACCAGAGAGCTGCATGAAAGCGAAGAGCATCATTACGAGGAACGTTGCTTTACGGACATGACGTAGTCTGAATTCAGCTGCAAGTGAAAGTAGTAAATTAGTTAATTGATGGGTTCATAATTACAAAAGTGAATATGAAGATAACAGGGGAATTTTAAAAAGTTTTATCAATTGCTTATCGCGTGTAAAGTATCTCATAAAATGCACAAGTAGAGATCTCTAATAAAAGTCACCAAGTTTGCAGAAGATTATATCGTTACAAATCAAAGCTAAGCTCGTAAATTCGTTCATTTACACAATGTAGCACAAACACGCGCGCTTGTCAATAGTATACCGCAATCTCTTTAATTCGTAAAGAAGCGATCAGAAGAATATTTTATAACAACACTTATTGTATGTCTCACCCATTTTCTCCATGAAGCTAGCAGCAGCCGTGGCATTGACGAACTTGGTCACTTGCTCTAGTTCTTCTTCAACTTTTTCACGTCCACCTCTGTACCATTTAATCGATCTCCTAGCCTCTTCCATATGTCCCAACTTGACAAGATGATGGGGCGTGTCGGGTAGTAAAGCCATCAGTATAACGAGAAGAACGCAGGGTGCGAAGTAGGTAAGACTGGATGTTCTTAGACTCATGTTTGAGCCTGTGAAACTACCAATGAGGTTTCCTACCGGGCCACCGGTCATTGCCAATGAGACTAGGGAACCCCTGCGGATGAGGAAAAAGATTAACATGTGGGAAACTAAAAAGTATTTTTTTTCGCTATTTGATTTGATGAACCGTGGGAGGTAGAATTACGTTTGTTTTTCATTGATAAGTGATCCCCGAGGATCTGTTTGATTTGCAAAAGCGCTTGTCACGGTTGAGTGAAAACTTGTGAGTAGGATTATTATCAGAACTGGTGCGATTTGTCTTAAATAGCTAATATTTGAATGAAACAATAATGAGCTGACGCGTGTACAGAAATGCTACTTTTCAAAGAATGTATCGCAAGATTTTGTAAGAATCTCTGTTTAATATGCAAACGTTTTCAAAATTACTTCTTTACTTGTATTATACTGCATTTTTATTGTAAAAATATTCATCTACTTTAAATAAAAAATTAATTTCTGCAAATACTTTTCTTTCGAATCATTGCATTATTCATACATATACATATGGTTATTTTTCTGCCAAAATTAATTTTTATTGCAAATTACATCTGGTTACATTATATTTCGTCAGTTTTTATCGTCAGATGTTCTCAAAATTAGCACATTTAAATTCATTAAATTTATTTATTTTGAAGTAACGTAGGATGTGTATATGTACATAATATTGATATATAAGATATAATATGAATCAGCTGTCGTTTATTATAACAACATGAATACATAAATTTCTATGCTCAAAAACTCACCTAATTTCTGGTGAAGCTACCTCTCCTAGGTACAATGTAAAACAACTATACGCACAGCCAAATCCTACGCCAAGGCTCACTCGGGCAGCATATAACCATGCAGGCGAGTCTGCTGCTATTGTCAATATCCAGCCAAGAGCAATGGGCAAAGCCGTAAAGAGAATTGTTTTTTTGCTACCGAAATGAGTGACGGAAATGGCGCCCAACACTGCACCGACCAGTCGGCCCATGTATAGCAGTGCCGCAACCCATGAAGCTTCTGTCAAGGTCAAAGGTAGAGCTGAACCAGGTACTGTAAGTTTGGCGAGGTAGGGAGAACTCCAAGTGCACATGACTCCGATTTCCGCTGCTATGATCCATACTGCAAGAAATGGGCGATGGATGGATTTATTTTTCAATTTTTTTTTGTATGTGCTTCAAATAAATAAAGATTTTATTTTTTGTATCTAGTGAGGATTTCATAAATTAGATGTGCGTTATTTAATGAGGAAGATGATATCAGGTCAATGTTACAGATTTCTTTGAATGCCATATCTACTTATAAATCCTAGTTACGCTTTATCACTGTATTCTACTTTATGATACAATAAAATAAAAATGATAATAACAAATTCTTATAAGATATATCCAGAATCCAGTGCCCGAAGTTATTTCTTTAATGAAATTAGGATAAATATCATTTAAAATTATATATATTTGTTTCAGTATGTAAAAATAACTTGATCCAAGGACATTTAACTGATAATACTATAATTTCACAAGAATAAGAAGTTCCATGGTGATTTTACATCACTAAATTTTACACTGATTCGTCTTACGTTTCATTGCTCATTTATGAATATGTTTAGATACTGATATCCCGCAAAATAGTCATCAACAGACACATTTAAATTTGTTTTGATACCAGAACAATCGTCTTTCATGAAGTTCTATTACATTCTTAAAATGTAATTGGTTAAAATGATGAAAAAATAAATTTTTTTTTATTGCATAATTAGTTTCTAAATTTCTTAAAAAATATGCTCCCGCAAACCGTTTTTCGAAATTCGATTTCGTTTTTTATTGAGAATAAAAAATGTAAAACAGAAAAAATGGAATTTTCGAGAAAATGGGGTTTATAGCACGGTGTGGCCTAAGCCCGCGCTTAAGTCACGCCTATCCGTGACCTGCGTAACGCCCGAGCGCAGCGATGTAAGGCACATGTATCATAATGTACTATTTTATACCCAAAATTTGTTTAACTTTTTTCAATGTTGATTATAAAGTCTTGCTCTCATTAAAAATAACAAGTATTTTTAAGCAACATATTGTTTAACACCTTTTTTAAACTCATCAGTCTTTTTAAAAGCTATTTTAATTTCATACTTTTTAAGTATTTTTTTAAAAACTTTGATTTTGAGTAGTTTACAACTATTTTTATTATTTTTATTTTGATTCATAATAATATTTATAGTGATAATTATAGTGAGTAAATTGTGTTGTGTTTTATATATATATATATATATATATATATATATATATATATAGTTATTATATAAATAGTATTATAG